>JABXWE010105493.1:0-22413 GCA_014611495.1 Limonius californicus | reverse complement strand
GGGGGGGGTTGCTTTTGTAAAATAGACCACGCTTAAACCTGATAAAATTCGGGATGAAGTCGTAATAAGTGAGAGCGCCAATGGAAATATCATCAAGCTCCTCGTTACTTTGAACGGCCAATCCGAAGGTTGTGTGCGATGGAACTTACTATTTCACGCAATTGTTCCTAATAAAAAATGTGCTAATTTACTAGCCCAGTATAGACAAGGGGGCGCAACAATCACTCTCACTGTCCTTACAGGAATCTTCACATTACTTTTAACAAAATTAAGAAAAGGCGAACAATACATGCACAATGGTTAAATGATTATAATTTGGCAACGAACAAAAATAAACATTGTTGAAAAAAAGAACAAACACAGTTTGAAACGAATAATTTTAATATTAACACAAAGGGTCAGGTACAGGTACATCCAAAACAATTAAATCTAAGCTAATACCTGAAAAAAAGGTACTGCAGAAAGGCCTTGTACACGCAGTAGTTTCTTATATCGGTAAAGTTCTTCGAATAAAACATACAAAATTATAAACTGATTTCACAGGATTGCACAATGAACGGCGTCGTCTCATGGGGGCCTCCCTCTCGGTAAAGTAAATGGAACAGCTGAAGCGTGGCTAACAAAGATTTTGAAAATTTACTTATTTCGATGAAAAATTGGCCCTTTATGGGGATATAAAGCTTTAGTCAGTCCCTGAGTATAATGGTAGGATTTTTACAGTTGCTTCTTTCGAAACCGCTTGGTTTTGACAGATTTTTGCAATATTGCTTCATACGATGAAATTTCCCAAATCGAGCGATATTTTTGGAATTTTTGGGAAACCGAATATTCCTCTTTTTCGGACGTATCGTGAATGGTACCGCACAAAGCGAAAGTAATTACCTATTGGTAAATTACACTGATTCGGATGCCCGAAGGTAGTTTTAAATCTGCGTAACACTCAGGTCGGGAGGTGGAGCTTGACTTTCGCGTTTTCACCGCACTTAACAGTGTGAAGACTCGGATTAATGCTGCGTTTACAAAAAGATATATAAGATATATAGATAAGATAAACGTCGCATACAGGGTGCGTTCAATAAAGCAGCCTAACGTCACAAAATTACCGCAAAACCTCTGAAAAATAAATAAAACCTTGCTCATTTGTGTTAGTAAAATGTCTTCCCCGGACAAGGGTTAAAATTATTAGAAAGTGGTGCTAAAACTGTATTTTTAAGCAATTGCACAGAATATGGATGCTTTCGCTGCATGATAGAATAATCAGTGCCATTTAACGGACACTAAATCCTTATTGTTGCCACTTCAAATTCCTGTCGGTGCTTCATTTGTACTGGCCAAGAGTTTGGTTGCTTGAGTATGGGGTGCCATTTTATTAAGTCATGCGTCAATCATGATTCTGAGCGAAAGTTGTAGTCGGGATAAAAATATGTATGTGCAAGAACTATTTGCGATTCAGACATATTTTTGTGCGAAACTGTTTCCATGTGGCATGTGTGTTCAAAAAATGAATATATTTGTGTACCAGTTTTATTGAAAAGAGAAATATGTTTAACAAGATAAATTTGCCAGAAACATTTCTCAAAAATAAGATATTATTACAACAGTACCTTCCTGGTAGATACACAACTAAAAAAAAATTCTGGGGAAAGTTTACTTCCATTGTTAAAATATTTCTTTGTTCGACAGAAGTTTTCTTTTATAGATATAATATTTGTAGTAATAGATGCATGCTGCCTCGTAGACAGCGACTGAAATGTGTACTAACTTATATTGATAAAGACCATCGGAGAATCGAATCACTTACTAGGAGGACGTAACTCAGAGGTTGTATTTTTTATCTTGTATTGATTTGTAATTTTCTTGTTCTTCTTCTTCAGGTGCCGTCTCCGTACACTACTTAATCATATAAGTTCTTGTAAGTTTTTGTGTACATATTGTAGTTGCCATTTGAAAGCAAAATTTAGTAATTGAAATAACGAAAACAAGCAAAGGGCTTTTTTAAAACAGTCCCTTCATACATGTTTTGGTAATTACCTTTCATTAATTACACCTAACAACTCCGATTCAAGGTAATTTCAACTTTATAAATCACACTTTTACGATAAGAAACTTTAAACACCCACAAAGCACTAATAGCTTCAACTATAATAATTGTCACGGAAGTAGGCAACCTGGAGGAACGTAGTAATTACGTGAAGTATAACCAAGATCACGCAGATCAGACAGCAAGATTAAATTTAATTAAATGTATCTAGTATCAAGCACGTGCTGAGTCCACCTATATTTTCTCTTGCGGGTTACGTCACACTGAACACGACATGCAAGCTACCGTAAAATACCAAATAAACTTAATAACAGTCTCTTTCGTTCACGTATAAAAAGTTTTGGAGGCACAATTGAGACACTCCTCTTCAAAGAAAATCAAATATTATATTAGCTAGGTACCTTGTAAGCATTCAACTTGATTGAGAGTTCTCTAAGGGAGTTCTGTAAAGAAGCCAAATTGAGTTAAAATTATATGAAGGAACGAACGTAATGATGTTAAATGTAAGTAATAATTTTGTGGAAGAGAATAAAGGTAAAACAAAATTTTTGTAAATCGCAATACAATGTGATATTGAAGGATTTACGGAAAACATAAACAGAAAGCGAAGTTTTCAATTTAGGTGTGATTCTATACTATTAGTGTGCCTCTCTCACCAGGAATAGGATAGTCAAACGGATTTATTGTTGGTGTTTAGTCCAAATTCTTGAACATGAATATGTATATCTTTTACTTCCGCCCTGGAAATTCTTTTTGGCATGTTACCACTTTTAGTTTAATTAAAACTGCTAATAATCTCTGTCTGACTTTTATATGTTTTCTTTTAGATTTATATACTGCCAAATTTAATTAAAGCTTGTTTTTTTGGCATGTGACTAATAATTATGAATTGATCCTAAATCTTCTTCTTCTAGCGCATTTCTATCCATATACCATTTTCCTCTCTTCTAGCAATTTGGTTCCTACCGTCTTTCCTTATGTAGATCCGCTGTGTGATTGGTCTTCCAACTCCTTTCCTTCTTCTCCGGGGTTTTCTGTCTAAGAGTTTCTTGCTTCGAAGATCACCGATTTAGACCACACGTCCTGCCCATTCCCATTTTGTTATGCTATTTTTAAGATATATTATCTACTTTTGGTTTGTTCCTTGGCCAGATGTTTCTATAGTCACTCCTACCATTTTTCCAAAGGCCAATTACCCTCGCTTTATTCGTTTTCGTATTATTGCTTGTGTGTTTGTATCTACTCTTGGTATGATTTGGGAATATATTCTTGTTTCTTTATCATCTTGCTTATTCGTTGTCATAATCTTTGTTTAACTTAAGCCTATTTCTAGACCGACTTTTTCTGACTGCGTAAATATTTCTGCATCATTTCTTTTAGGTCTTCGAAAACGCCTGTTTATTAAAAGCAATGTCGTCTGGAATTCGCTAGTAACTAGGGTATTCTCCATTTAATTTATTTTCTTTATTCTGCCAGTTTAATTCTTAAACACTTCTTCTAGCGTTAATGTAAACGGGCTTACTAATTTTGGATCGCCTTATAGGATATGTGTATTGATTGTCTACTGGTTCTGTATATTCGTGCAGTTTTACTCTTAGGTTTGCTATTTAATATACAACTTCTATAATCGCCTACATTTATAGTCAGTGTTTACAATACAAGTTTCTATAAAGTCAAAAGACTTTTAACAATGTACGAACGCAATTGATATTAGTATCGACATTTTTATATTAGCAACCTTTCGCCTTGCATGGAGATAATCTATTGTTCCCAACTAGCAGTTCGTGACAGTCTTTTAAAATTTCACTTATTTCAGAAACGTGTTAAATAGTAGTTTTAGGTCTTGGGTTAAGGGGGCCTCGGTGGTCTAGTGCGGGAACGCTTTGCCACTCGAGGTCACAGCGAAATGTAGTCGAGCCGCTGGGGCGTTCGAATCTTAGCTGGGGCGACCGTATTTCGCTTAGTTAAGTTTAGGTTGCATGTTGCATGAATGTTTAGTGTGTAAGGGACGCCCGCACCCCCTGAAGTAATGCGAAAGCGGTTCCGGGGAGGGAACGGTAGTATGAATGAATGAGAAAAGAAAAAGGTCTTGGGTTAAAGTTTGACCGCCTAACTTTATCATTTCTGTAGTCATTTTGTGGCTTCCAAGTACTTTATTTTTTTTTCTTTGCTCGTTTTGTCTTTCGTCTTTATCATTTGTTTGGCGTTTGCGTTAACTAATTAAAAACCCTGTGGGGTTTCTCAATATCTGTTACTTTCTACTGTATAAGTCTTTGTATTATTTGCTTTAGCTTCTTCGTTTTTCAGGGACATTATTTCACTATGATCTGTAGCTAACTTTTTTCCATATTTGCGCCTTTCTTCACTACTTTATCTATTGTTTTTTCGTGTACGTATCTATCTTAGCTTGGTCATTTTTTAAAATAATGAATCCATTTTATCCGACTTGTTATGTCGTTGAAATTTAGGAACATGATACCCTTATCATTTCTGGTTCTTATTCCATGTTTTCGCCTGTATTCTTTGCGCTGTTCCATTTCCTTTCTTATATTTGCCTTTGAGTTACCTATCAGTAGTAGCATGTGTTGAGTTTTATTCTCTTTTTTCTCGATACATTTAGTAACGTGTTTATAAACATTTTCAAGTTTTTCATCATTGCGTCTTCTTGTTGGAGAGTACGCTTGTATAATCTTTAGTAGTTCAGTAAAATGAGGATTAATTTGCCTAAAAATTCTAATCCAGGTGGATACGTAACGTGCAAACAGTTCTCGTCGATATCATTCCGGCTTCGGTTACTTTTTCAAAGTCAATGGTTGCGAAATTTTTGCGGATATTTCGCTTCCTATTGGCTGGTCGAAAATTATTAATCAATAAGAAATTCTACCTTGGACAATTTTCTCCAAAAAGGGTCATATAAGGTTTCTACGTACGAGTGACATTATACGACCCTCATGATACAAACTATCAATTCCATACAATAACAGCGATGCATTTGTTTCCACACCACCTTCGCGGTAGAATGTAATTTCTTGTTTATATGGATTCCCCATGTTTATAAAATTATGATTGTTCCTAGTCATCGTCTTCTACCAGGTACATGACTGTTATACTCCGTAGTTTGTGGTCATTATTGTGGGCAATTATGCCTCAATATTTCTTCTGCTGATATTGACATAGCAGAATAGGAATACGATGACATAAACCTCATCAGTGATTTAACATCGAAAACATCAGAAAAAGAAAGTGATACTAAAGAAGGCTAGAAGAAAGAGGTTAAAGACGATGCCGAGGAAACAATTTTATAAACATGGACTAGGCCTACCGGGGAAACCATGTAAAAAGCGTCTTGCATTCTACCTCGAAGTTGGTGTGGAAACGATTGCATTGCTGTACATAAAAAATTATACGAACTTTGTTGTAGAGAACTGTCCAAAGTACAATTTTTTACATAACAATAAATGTCGTCTGACTAATAAGAAGCGAGCTAACCTCGATAAACTAATTTTCGTGACTTTTGACCTTGAAAAAGTATGCAAAGACGGCATGCCAACAGAAATCAGCGAATGTAATAGGAATCGAAGTTTGAGGCAAAGTGTGGCAATCAATATCCTAGGGCGAACCACTGTATGATTTGCTTTGGTATTTTTGCAGTTTCCTTTAGTGCCCTAACTCGAATAGATCAAATGAGTTTATACGGCCTTCTTACAAGAGTGATTCAGTATTATTGTATGATATGGCAATGCTGCACTCATTTCTTTCTAGATTAGTGGCTGGTTTTAGTAGAACTCAACTTGAATAGATTTTGTACATTATTTGTAAGAAATGGTAAGCACCTTCGTGGTCCTTAGTTAAACACAATAGTATTGATTGTTTATACCTATTTTTACAGTCAAGGTAATATTATCTGGTGGCTTTCAGGATCTGCTGATTATGCCATTAATAAATAGTCCCTAGCCTCCGTGCTTTTTTTATTCGCACCAGCTGCTGAATTACACATGCTAATGAACAGCAGCACAATTAATGACTTAGTAAATGGTTAGATCCCATAATCTAAAAGGAATCAGGACAGGCCAAAAAAAAAATACTACTATAATCGTTCTTATAGAGTTATATCACGTTATACATGTCAAATTCAAACAAAAATATTTGCGTAACACCATGCGGCAGGAAATGGAGATAGATAATACACCACTTCCTTCCTTGAACGTGTTCAATAATTTAATTAGGTGTATTATACCATAAAATTGTGGGTCGATATTTGCTGCACGGTTTAGTATGCCATTGCAAGAGAATCTATTAAGTCTCCTGTTTAAAACACAGCACTGCCCGGGCCATCTTAAAATATACCGCAATCTATTATTTCTTGGAGTAAATATTTTTAGAACTTTGCAGGTCACTAAAAGTATTCGAATTGTTCAATCAAGAGATTAGCTTTAATGCTATTTCTATAAATAAATAAAATAAATAGTTTTTTGTGTGCATATTCTTCTCTAAGTTGTATCTCCTACAGTTCCATTATTATAGAAAGGCTATTTTCCTGTTTACGTATATTCTTATTGCCATTTCACTTCCTGAAAACTGCATTTAAAACTTGAGAAATAGAAACACAACACAATTAGAGTAATATTAATATAACATAGTATAGTAGACAGAGCGTCCCTCCAGTCATCGCTAACTAATTTTAGCTCAATTCAGGCAAGCTTAACAATTTGCTTGGTAGTACATGTTCCGTCTTCATTGCCCCAAGCCATTTCTTGTAGCTGCCGAAAAACCCCGACAATAATAGCTTATATTATTTTTAGTCTTCCTAGTTTCGCTTTCTCCGTAAGGTAAACACCATTTCCAAATTTATAATGATTAGCTATGCGTGTTACGCAGTTAACTATACAATTTATGGGCAATAAATATAGTTGAAAGTGCCCTAAAAGTTACAAGTGAAGATAATATAAAAATCGTTTGAACTATTACGAAGTAATTTCAGAAACTGTAAGTTTTTTAATTAAGTTATAACAAAATTAAAATATTAAATCTATTTTAATATACCAATAATTAGGGAATAATATATCATAACATTAATAGGCAAGTTAGAACAATATATACAGTATAATCAACAAAATTACCCATCAAGGTTGACCATAGGAAACAGAATATATCTACTGCAATCATACATTTTACAACTTCTAATGAAACTATATAAATGTTGTCAAGAGTACCGAATATTAAGTAACCAATAGTGGTTACAATTCTCAAATGTGATTTTGAAATTTCTTGTGTCCTGTAACAGTTGATGTTTAAAATGCTTGACAAACCTGGATTATTTTTAGTGATATTATTTTATTAGTTGTTACATGCACAACAAGCACTTGTTGAAATATGTATACCAACGCGGAAATGGAAACTTAACATTTTAAGGAGGATTGAAGAAAATCCAGGTACCAGTACTAGAAGACTTTCTGCCGAAACAAATATTAATGCTTCCCTAATTTGGAGAATGTTACGTGAGGAGCAATTGTACCCATACCATATTCAAAGGGTACAGGCTCTTACTGTGCCTGATTATGCTGCACGTCCGGTGTTTTGCCGATGGGCACTGACAAGTGACAAGAGTTGCGGAAAACGCAGACTTTATTAGTGAAGCCTTATTTACCGACGAAGCTATATTGACACGAAATGGCATTTTTAATTTCCACAACAGCCATGTTTGGGCAGATGAAAACCCTCATGCTATTATTGAATCGAATCATCAACAACGATTTTCAATTAACATTTGGCTTGGTGTTTTTGGAGACCGTATGATAAGACCTATTTTTCTTCGGAACCGTTTGACTGGTCTATTGTATCTTGACTTTTTGCTTAATGCATTGCCACTTTTTTAGAAGATGTAGCCTTCATTCATAGAATAAATATGTGGTTGATGCACTATGGGGCTCATGTCCATTTTCCTAAACGAAAATTACAACGGCGGGTTGATAGGGCGAGGGGGTCCAGTTGTGGCCACCTAGACCTCTTGACCTCAATCCGCTCGATTTTTGTATTTGGGGTATTTAAAGTTGTTACTTTATTCAAGCCCTGTGAATAAATTAAACGAATTGCGAGAACGAATAGAACATGCCTGCCATACCTGTTCGTATGAATCCGGAAATCTTTGAAATAATGTAGCTTTGATTTTTACGGAGATGCGAAGGATGTGTACAAATGGAAGCAGGATATGTACGTTAGTTATTTGTAATTAAAATCTTTTATTTCCACGGCTATTTGCTTTAATGGGCGGGGAACTTATTGAAATAACAAGCGATATTTATTTTCTTAAAAAAAACTCCATATCTCGAAAATGGTTGATTTTCGACCCCATGTTTATTTCGACTTTTTTGTTTGCATTGATGAGATCTATAAGTGGGTACAATATCCGAACGTATTTTTTAAACACCCTGTGTGTATATATATATAATATATATATATATAATCGGTTTTAAAGTGTTTATCATCGCTGTCCGATATCCAGAACCTGTCTTCATGTCTTTTTATTGTAGCAGTGTTCTTCGTTCAGATATCTACTACTTAATGCTTTTCTTACTCCCTCTCCCCATGATCTTCGGGGCCTTCCTTTCTTCCATCTTTCCGCTGGTACCTTTTCCATGACAACTTTTGGCAATCTTCCGTTTCTCATCCGCTTCACGTGGCCAAACCGAAGCAATTATGTTTCCTTTCTATTTAATCTCTAATACTATTCTCTAGATTCATCTTTCCCCATATACTTTCATGTGTTGCTCGTCTTGCTCGTCTAAAGATTCTGCAAGATTTTGTAGCTCATCAATTTCCACGGCGGTTATCTGTATTTGGTCTAATTGCATCTCAAAGTCTTTGCACCGTATAACATTATGCTTTTAATACCGATGTTATATATTTTATTTTTTCTTTTGCCTTCTTATCTCTTTATTCCACCATATACTGTTCAACCTCCTGAGCGCTATCCTTGACGAATTTATGCTTTCCCTGATCTCATTCTTGTCTCTTCCATCTCTATCAATTCTTATTCCTAGATATTTATAGCTCTGGCAGTTTGATATGTTGTCACCGTTTCCTAATTGTAGATTGTTTGTTTCTTTTCCAATGCAGAGACATTACGTGTGGTGAACGCTCATTGGGAGGCCCCAACTGTCGTATTCTTCAGTGCTGTTCCTTGCCATATACTCCAGGTGTTCTTTTTCTTGTACCATGATCACTTGGTCGTCTATGAATTGTAGTTTATACATCACTTTGTTATTTATTGCTATTCCCCATTCCTTTACACTTTTTTTCCAGCGTTAAAGCGTGTTCGACATATAGCGTGAATATGGCGGGGATAAAGAGCAACCCTGCCGTACTCCCTTAGTAACCGTAAATCCCAGCGATACAAGGTTTCCCGCTTTAACCTTTATTACAGAATCATTATATAGTTCTTTTATTACTCTGATTGATGTACAGTTTATGTTTGTTTCATGGCGAGCCTCCCACAATTTATTTATAGGCACGTTATTATATGCCTTGTTAAGTCTATAAAAAGCAAAAGTAAATCATGTCCTACCATCCGTCACTTTTTTATAATTCGTTTTAAACAGAATAGGTTGTCGAGACAGAATCGTCCTGCTCGAAACCCGCTTTGCTGTTCTGCTTCCTGATCTTTATATTTACCTTCTATTAAACTTCTTAATACTCTTCCATACAAGCGACTGAACGTAATGGCAATAGTGATTCCTCTATAGTTGTCGCATTTATTTCCACTTGTTTTTTGTGAATTGATGTCATGAATCCAGTTTTCCATTCGGCAGGTGCCCGTGTCCCGTTTAGACGCATGTTGTATAACTGTAATATTATTTGTCTTGATGCCGTGATGCTTCCTGGTCAACTTGCCTTTCGATTTTTTAAAGCGCTTATAGCTTTTACTATAAGTTTTACATTTACAATTTTACAATTTAGGCGACATAATCAGTTCTGCGTCTTTCCAAATACTATCGTTTGAATCTGCTCATTGTAGTATGTTTTCCCTTAGCAGGTTTGAATAATATTCTTCCCATTCTGCAGGTGTTATTGACTGTATGATTGTATTTCTTTTCTCTGATTTCTCATTTCCTATAAATATACAAGCCTCTGTACATCTTCTCCCACCTACAATCGTTTGTATTTTTAGGCATTTTCGACCTCATGTCTCTCTTTTTTCTGTGAATACAATTTGTTTTACTTTATGTCTAAGTTTCACGTACATTTATCTATTTTCTTTGGTTTAATTGTTTATCCTCATTATGTATTTATGTTTCTTCTTCTTGACTGTTATTTTGATTTATTAATTCCTAAAAAGCATTTTATGGAGTTGGCTGATACAAATTCAGACTCTTATTTGTTGTTGTGTTTCGTAAACAAGACAAGCTAGAGAGCCGAAGCATAAGACCAGCTCATAATCGAATATCTATTATCAGCATATCGCCAATCCCAGGATAATTAGCTTAGAGAGTAAGCATAATCTGGCACTACTATTATCATAATTGATGAAAGCGTAATGCACTTACATTACATTAACTACAAAAAGATGTTAATAACCGGATGAAATCCGGCGGCGCAACTCTCGAAAAATGTGCATCTAGTATAAGCGTTAATGGAGATTAAGCTGAAAAATAATTCGTTACTCTGTTGTTGCAATAATTTAGTTGGTTGGAAATATTTGGAACTCCCCTAGTAATTCAGGTGTAGCCTGTGCTTTAAAATTCTTGGAAATAAAATGAAAGGCAGGTGATATATTGGCAATATTTGTCATAGTAGTACAGCTCGGCTATTACTGTTTATATTATGTCACTGATACTGCAAATTAGAAAAAATACAAACGTAATTGGCATGCCATGAAGTATTTCAAAGGTCTCGTTTTTTATAAAGGTCTGAATTTACCACGACAATCAAGCTAGACGCGAAGACAAGGGCGTTTTCAGCTCAAAACGGAAGGGGGGGGGCAGCTTCCGTAATCCAACTTCTTTCATAGGGAAAGGGGTCCATGGCTGGGGCGGGCATGCAATAATACACAGTTACTACAGAAAAACACTATTTCTTAATAAAATTAATTTTTTAACAGTAGTTTTTGAGGATTACTTGCAAAGATTTTAACTACAGCTTCCACTAATTGTTCTTGTGTGCGAAAACCGATTGACGATGAATGCTTAGCACGGCTAACCCATTTATCTTATTTTCAGCAATAGTACTTCTAAGCCATGTTTTAATTCGGCGAAGGGAGCTGAATGAACGCTCTATTGTGCTTGTTGTGTAGGGCTGTTAAAGCAAAATCACTAGCGCCTTTCTAATGATTGTAAAAACAATTCGCTCTTTTTAAAACCTCGATGATATCTGGCGCTTCTTTTACCTCATTCCACATTTTGAACCACAATTCCCTTTCTCCTTCGATGCCTTGCAAATTGTAAAAAGTTGCACAAGATGAAGTACTTTCATTCCATTCTTCCAATGAAACATCTCTCATGTTACTCGGATGTAAATGTGTCAATGAAAATGCAGGAGATTTGTCTGCAGAAAATCTGACTTATAAAGATGATATGATGGAATCCAAGTAAGGAATTATGAGAGACCTTCTCCTTCTTCAAAATTCGGAGGGATTTCCAGCTGGAGGGTTGCTTCTATGCATTTGTCGGCCAGCAACGCGAGTGGCGGTTATATCAACATTCAAATGCTTTGCAATGTCGCCTGCTTCTTTCAAAACGTTCGCTGTGACGTTCTCCGCATCTTCCCGGTAATCTCTTAGCATGAGCAGAATAGTTTAAATGTGCTGGTTAGTTTCAACTATGTCGAGTGCATTCAATTGACTTTTAATTGCTACGGGTTCCAGTGTAGAGGAATACTTCGCAATTAATGCTACGGACACAACAAATGAAGATCTGCACGCATCTGCATGCTTTTTTTCTTGTTGCTACATTACCCTTGTCAGATAATGTCTCTAATGCTTCAACAATAAAAAAACAAATGCTCTTGTATTTCTCTGACCATCTAGTCGCACACAATTTAGGAATATTCGCAATAAGCTTGCGTCGTAAAACGGACTCGCGAAAAAATATGACTATCTCCTTGATAGATCCAACGCAGTTTCGAATTTCTGGGATAATGTTTAAGTCGTTCAAGGCAAGGTTTAGCTTATGCGAGGAGCAATGGAAATATAAGGTTTTATTGTACTTTTGCCTCAAGATCGCTTGCACACCCTCTTCTTTCCCAGACATCTTGGAACATCTGTCAAGCCTAATCCCACACACTTATCAGGGTCTTTTTTGCTCGTTCATTCATACTACCGTCCCCCCAAAACCGCTTTCGCAATACTTCAGGGGGGTGCGGGCGTCCCTTACACACTAACCATTCATGCAACATGCACCCTAAACTTAACTAAGCAAAATGCGGTCGCCCCAGTTGGGATTCGAACGCACCAGCCGATCGGCCACATTTCGCTGTGACCTCGAGTGGCAACGCGTTCCCGCACTACTCCACCGAGGCCCCACTTATCAGGGTCTAGGTTGATACTTGTCACAAAATTTCTAATGGCTTTGGCAATACTTTTGGCATCAATCCTTTCAACCTCTAAAAAAACTAAACATTCTTCTTCGATTGTGTTGATCTTTTCATCGAAGAAACGTAATCCAATAGACAGGCTGTTCTTTGCCCGAAATATTTGTTTTATTTTAAATTTTTTCCGCCTTACATGGGGGGGGGGGGCGATCGACCCCCTTGCCCATCACCCCTGGATACGCCGTTCCGCGAAGACAAAGACTTTTCAGATAATTTCCTTCGTAAATTGTATTATATTGTACCTTAATTGTACCTTACAGTAAAATTATATAATGTGTAAAGAGTGCTCCACTCCGTATAATGCTGAGATAAGTTTCTGTTAACATCAATTTTATACCGTTTAACAAAACCATTGTTTGACCTACTGACGGTAGAAACAAGGTGGGAGACGGGTACCAATCCTGAATGCCAGCGCCACCAGCGCCTTTATGTTGCACTACGCGGTCACAAAATTTAATTTAAAATTTATTTATACCGCGCACTGGACACTTCGTTACAGTAGGTATACACAAAAGATTTTCGTAAACCTTCCACTTAAGTAAATTATTGTATCCTTAGAACTTATGGTTTAATTGTAAATATAACATCACTCAGTCTACAACTATTTAACTTACGTGTGTTCCGAAAATGGTTGGTTTAGTAATCGTTGTGTGTATATTGTTCAGCAAATATCAGTAATTGAATTGCACAGAACTAATTATTACCACTGATTTCGACATATTCCACGTGTCATTGAGTAATCAATGACTTTCATGCCTGTCGCGGACGTTATTTGATCAATAATTCCTATTTAAATGTCACGTTTCATTCTACTGTATGTATCTCAAAGTATATGCGAAGGTATAATAGGTTTCATTCATTCCTAATTTTGAACAAGCTATCATAATTCAATAACCCACCCACCCAACGCATAGGACTATACTCACTAACTCGTTAAAATGTTCATTACCCTATAAATCACTTCAATTGCATTAATTCGATCAAAGTGTCAGTCATACTCAACTGGCGACAAATGGTTAATTCAAAATAAAGCATCAGCAAGCGAGTGATCAAGACTAATTGCAGTAACTTTTAGAATCTATCATAAAAGTTTGCGTGCGGTTCCCAAAATTAATGCGTGATGATTTTAGGGATCTGTTTGGAATTAACGGAGAAGTTTGCCACAACACAACTGCGGACATTTCTGTTGGTATAAAATTCAATTTAGCTTTATAATAAAACATTCATGTGGCACAATGAAAGCTGTTATAGCAACTTAACGAGAAATATTAATAGCTCTAACTCAAGACAGTATAATTAATTACCAGATAAAATTAAAACGTCAAGTCAGCACTTCTTGCCGAAGATGAAGGAATTTTTCTTTAGATTATTTCTAGTTCTTCACTGTTTTGATGCTATAAATTTATACTTTTCATTATTGCAGATTTAAGTTAATAACTTTACAAACAATTGGAATTGGAGATTTGAATTAAAAAACTGTAGCAATGGCACCTATTTTTGTAAATTAAACTCTCTAAAAAGGCTTTAAGCGTTTTAGTGGGTTATTTACCAATACAGCACAAATAAAAATATCGGGTGATTCACAGTACAGTACGGGCTAAAAATATGCAACACAGAGGTACTACGATATTGACATTTTTATTGACTTTATTATGAATCCAAAATATTACTTTTATTCTACTTGAACGAAAACAGTCTAATTTAT
The DNA here is from genome assembly GCA_014611495.1 of Limonius californicus. NCBI lineage: Eukaryota > Metazoa > Arthropoda > Insecta > Coleoptera > Elateridae > Limonius > Limonius californicus. The sequence goes on along the minus strand of JABXWE010105493.1, from coordinate 8,083 downwards.
AAATATCTAAGTTTAAGTATTTCAAATATTATATATTTAAATTGTGTATGAGTGAAATGAACTTTCCAAAATAGGCTAAAGTTAGCATTTTCTAATGTCACCGTAGCTGCATTAATAGGTAACCTTCTCACTTGGGGTTTTTAATAGTTAGTAGACAACATAACACAAGATTGAAATAAGGTGAACAAATTATTAACAAAATCATAACAACTTGTGATATTTAGTGAATTTTCTTCACCTTATTACAAAACTTACCTCCTTTAATAACATAATGTCCTCAACCAAAATCTCAAAATTAACCTGTATTTCTCACAATCTGAACAATATCAAGACTATGTTATCAATTTACTTTGTCATATATTATACGTACTGTCTTTCACATTGGCCGCACTTCGTTTTCCAGCGTTCAGGTCGACGGCCAGTGGCGAAGAAAGAATCGAATATAATGAAAATATAATGGAAACAGTTACTTTCAAATTTTGTTTGTCAGGAGTTTTAGGGTCCGCTTAGGCCAGTAAAACTGCCAATATAACAAACATAATGGTGAGGCTCTACACCCCACGAAGGGGTTTGGCCTACAAGACAGGTCAGTGCTTCCGTATCCTCGCTCTCGCACCCGGTTATCGCGTGCCAAATTCATGACACGTATTGACCATCACACATTAGACAACCGCATTATTACCCTTTGTTCATTTGAACACAGGTACCTAATTATTTAAAGCGACTGGGTATGCCGCTCGCCAGACACCGAGTCGGGGTTTGAACTCTCAACCTTCCGCGCCGCAGCCCAGTGCTCTAACCACTGGACCACACTGGCACTTAATAATAACAAACATGCATCTCTGTTATAATTTAGATACCGTAGTTCCTTGCGATATGTATTCTGGGTTGCCTATTTTTCGAATGGTAGGCTCGTAGTCTCCCGTGAGTAATAGAAAAAAATCAATTTTTAAATTTTCACAAAAATAACCCTTTTGAACCTTTACGAACCCAAACAGAAAATGGAGAAGGTTGCTTCTTTATTTATTTATACTTACTTATATTTTTTTGAAAACTCTACGAAATCAGCAGCGTTTTCCTTTGTTAAAGCAAATGTCCTGTTATGACACACAAATATTGTTGAGAATTTTCGTACATATGGCAACTAAGCAATGCTCGCGGTTATAATTTTTGAAAGTTTCGGTTAATCTCTGTCGATGTATATTATATAGCCTCCTTTTTTATTTCATTAGAAAATACGCGCTATTTATGTAGGTTATAAATACTTATTTTACAGTTCTCACGACATTATGGTAAAGCACTTATCTTATAGCTCCGATGATATTATATTACATTGTATATAACACAATATTATATAATTTGTGTATTAGAGCCATTTCACTAGTTGCATTATTGTCATTCTTGCTTATTGCTGCTTGTAGTAACTTAATGTACTCCAACATTTAAATGTAATGGTTGTCAAATAAAACATTTTTTTTGTAAACTAAGTCCACGGCTTATTTTATTCGCTCGTTTCTGCTTTAAACATAAATATGTTTTCGCCCACCTTCCCGTATTTGCCGAACATTACAAACGATTGTTATCTAATATAGACTTTATTTCGTAAGTTGGAAAAAGTATGATATGAACATTTTGTAAGATTCTTAAACACAAAAGAAATTTTTAGGATAACTGATGATATCTTCAGGTGTGAACCATGTGATCTCATAATACGTTATAGTTTAGGCATAAATATGCAAATATTAATCTGGAAAGCATACGAAAATCAGAGTGAAAGTCATTTTATAAAAAGATGTAGATATTAGTAAAATAGCTGTTAAAAGATGGAGAACTGAAGCAAAGATTAGAGAAAAATGGAAAATGGTCGAAGATAGAGAATGAAGGAGAGAATGCTTACATAAAACGTACAATAGTATTACGCTCCCGAGGCCCTGGCATGCAATGAAAAACCAAAACGTTATCTGTGTAGACATATTCAAATCGATATATACATATACAGTGAAATTAAACACCGACTGTAAAAGTTGGTAGATCGCTTACTGCCGGATTCGAAATTGCCGAAGGGCTCAGACAAGGATGCTCTATTACCACAACAATTTTAAAATTTTATTAAATGAAGCTGTTCAGGAGTGGAGGAGAAAGTGTAGACAAAAATGAATGACGAAATTTTGTTCACCTTATTAGTTGCCGATTACCAAGTAATATTTCCAGAAGACGAACAAGACAGCCACTACATGTTGAAAAATTAAATGCCGAATACATCGATGGGGCTTGTAAATATATCTCCAAAAGATAGAATACATGGCAGTGTGAAGAACAAACAAGTACTTGAAAATGGAAAATGGATCAACGATAACGTGTTGCCAAAATTAGAAATATCTGAGAAGGGTAATGTCATGTAACGGGGGAAGTTATGAAGAAATTTAACACAGAACTGGAAAAGACAGAGCGGTTATCTGTTACATTCGATAATACGGAATAGGAACACAAAAAAAACGCGAAAACGAATTTACAAAAGTAGTGGAGAGTATTTCAGGATATAGTGCGGAAGTATAAAAAATCTGGAAGGAATACTAGAAAACTCCAAGTGATGGAAATAGATTTCTGGAGACGAAGCTGGGGTATCACAACGATAGACAGAATACGAAGTGAAGTAATCAGGGAATAAATGAAAGTAAACATAGAAATCATGGATACAATTAAAGAAATATGTATGGCATATGAAAACGGTGGCCATTCAGAATCTAGTATTGGATCGCTAGTGAATGATAGAGAATTGGAAGACCAAGACTGTCCTGGAAGGATGGGTTCATGCAAGCTATGGAAAATAGAAAACTCTAGAAGAATGACTGGTGAGACAAGCACAGGTGAAAGATGGGATGCAAGAAATGCCGAACGCGGTTATCCCACTCTAAACAAGAAATTATAATTAAGAAATAGAATATAAGAATTATATACGTTAAGGACATCCCCTGTTTTAAAAAACGGCCATAAATTTGGCATGAATACTTATTTTTATACCTTCAGAAATTGAAAGTATAACTATTTAAAAGTTTGCTCTATTTAACATGTTGGCTGCTACCATATAAAATAAAAGTAATTACCCATGGGCTATGCCAGGGCATATACAGGCCACACGATAGAATCAATGAATTCAAGAAATAACGATCAGATTCTGTTACGGGCCAATCGAGCTTTTCCGACGACCCGTAACCAGATAGATGGAAAACGGCCTATAGCTTAGCTCAGAGGAGTAGGGGGAGTTCGTGAAAATCGCTTACGGGAGAAAATCTTTAGTTGTGTACAGGGTAAATCAAAATTTGTGGGCGCCACCTTCCAAATCCAGCTGATTGTAGGTCCTCGTGGAAGCGAACAGATTACCTTTATTGTGCCTTCTCCTATATATTTAAGCTTGCAAAATTGGTACACAAACAAATACAGAGTACACAAAAATAAAAGAGGCAGTAAATTTTAAAACACATATAATGAAATTATTGAAATGGCAATACAAAATGAAAAGACAGGAAATGGTATTTTTATGGCTTTACAAATAATATTTGAACATCCAAGAAAACAAAACTCGCTGCCGTTGCCGCACGATATTTAGGATATTTCAATAAATCTGTGTGGCCAATGGCGTAGAGTTTACAGGAAAAATACAGTATTAATACCTTTTTACAATTAACAATAAACAAATGGCGACTGAAGATCGCTTTTAGGTTGCATAAAACAAGTTCAATAACGTGGAATTTTGCAAGTTTGCGCGGGAAAAAAAACTTTTCTTTTACACTGCACAAAAAAAAAACTGGTTCTTTAACTTGCATTCCGGCGGAGGCAGGCACAATTCCGGGGGTTGATTTCCAGATGCAGGTACAGTCGAGAAAGGGGGTATTTTTCCGGTCCGGGAAAAAGGTAGAAGGCCTCGGTAAACCAGGGGGACGAAACGTTGTTAGGTACGCTCCTGGGGAAGCAGATTATTCCCAACAGGATCAATTGAATTATTTCCAACGGGGACAGTTGACGTTGAGGACAACAGGAATTTCAAACTCTTGTATTACCAACAGATCCAACAATCACATTTTCACGGGTTCAAACTCTTTTATCAGAATGAATCGAAGAAAAAAACAATCACACTTGATTGTTCTGTAACCAGGCTACACTGTTAAAACTTATTAGATCCGACCTCGTCGAAATGATACTAATTGCCTAAAGCAATATTCGGTACGATAAACTCAATTTAACAGGTGCCGCGAAAAAAACCCGCTCTCCATGAACGTTCGTCTCGGACCCAAACTTGTTGCCTACTGACTTTCTTCCCCGCGTTCCCAAAAAAATGTCACCTAAGCCTAATTTCGAATTTCCACGTGCAAGTTTCGGGAAAACCTTCGGGAAGCGATAAAGCGGAATTCTGAGAAGTGTTTTCTAGCTCGGCAAATATTGTTCACAAAGAAAGAGAACATCGAGACGGGTTTGGTCATAAATTAATTTCTGAACGAAAAAATACTAACAAACTGTAGTCAATACAAAATTGCCATTAAAATTGCGTTTTTAAGTTCTATAGAGCGGCCATTAGATTGTGACCAATTCAAATAAAGCGGCACAACTTTTAAATGAACATAAAAATTCATAGAATTTCTAGTGTGCCATACTATATAACTTTAACCTTCACGTAGAAGCTACGCCAACGGAAACCAATATATACAGATGATTCTAAACATGTGCGAAAAACTTTAACCAAGTAACATTCACAGCCTTTTTGTCTGCTGCCACCGGCCTGTCCTCTGCCATGTGTTCCTCCTCAGCGCTAAAGCTGTTGCAGACAAGATTTTTATAAATCTGCATAGTTCTGCTTAGGTTTCGAACCCAAGCCAGAATCGACGTTTTACTCAGAAAGCGAGCGCTCTACCATCTGAGCTACCGCCATACATGTATAGCTGGGGTTATTTAACGCCTAAATCACCTAGGAGTCTCCTTTGAAATTTGACACCGCTACGGAGGTATAGCGCTTCAAAGATTTTTTACATTAATTTACTAAAATGTAAATAACTTTTTTCTTTCTTGTCAGATTTTGTTAGGGTCGACCTTACTGGGGATGAATTAAAACTAATGAATTCTAAATTTAAATAAGGTTGCAGCGCTTCTTCATTTCATTTATGGAGTTCGTGGGTAAACAAACAGCAAATGCGGGTTCTCCAGCCCCATGGCCCTTGATTGAGCCGCTCGTAATAATAGGCTAATTAGTACAGTTATGCATATCTTCCGGTGCAGCAATCCTCCAGTGGAAACTCTGCAACTGGACTATGTCCCGTATGTGAAGAGGAGAGTATAATTAGCGACCTTTCCCCACGTAAAAGACAGCCGTTACCCTCCTGGCATTGATGTAGCATTCATAGCGATAATAATAATTCAAGCTAGGCCTTCACTAGGCTACCTCTGCCAGCTGACTACCTTCCTAATGATCGCTAGGGGAATAATAATGAACCATACCATACATATTATCTACTCATATAACTACTTACATTCACTACGCTACTGTTTCCAACAACTACTTACATAGACACACCAATCTTGTATATTAACAATGTAACCCAGCGCTTGTAAACAATACATAATTAGTAAATAATATGTAACCATTTCGGTAAACACATATAACACTTCATGGGATATAAACCATAACCTCGCAAGCGAGGCCACTAGCTGATATTGCCATTGCAGCCCATTTTTATATATAAACACATATGTGGTAACAGTAAATTCGCACCTTGCCTCAGCTTAGAGGATAACCGCATTGCAATCCATTAGTAGGTTCGCAAACGCTACTAATTAGTTATTACGTCAAAGATATGGAAGCGTACACGTAGCTACCAACAACACTGTCTTTTGTAGACTGTCGCTGGCGACCTTCCTTAACACACTGCCACCCCTCGTTTTCCCCTCACATTCCGACCTCTTGTTCAAACCTTTATAATCCTTAGGAGCTGTTATTGAGAGCCGACAGAAGCTACGTATACTTCTGCAAATATTTATTTATTGAGCATACATTTAAGTAATATTCACAGTAGACAAAAACCACTACCTAACAATTTTGATAAACTTTTTTGTTTCGGAAAGCTTAGAGTCCAAGTTTAATTTTCAGTCCGCCATATCTCCGAAACGGTGCCATGATTAAAGTTTTTCGAGCTTGTTTAGAATCACCCTGTATATAATATCTATATAGCTATCGAGGAACACACGGGATCCTCATGGCACAATGATAAACTTACTGAGAATCACCGGCGATCCTTATGGCAGGCAATGTGTTAATTTATAGATTAAATGTTTTTTAATAAGGGAAATTTATCAAAAGTGTCTTCAAAGGGATTCAGACCTAAAAATAGGAACTAGATGCTGACCTTTGTTTAATCGTTAAGTTCATTGAACTGGCGCCCTACAACAATTCTCGTACAAACCACTCAGATAACCCCATAGTTTTATTATTCCAGTTTCAGTTTTCAAAACGGCAAACGGACTAATAGTCACAAGCCTTAAATAATTACATTAAAACTAATAATGCTTTAAAAACTGCCGCAGCAGCAGATTCAGGGCAAGGCTATTATTTTTGTTATCTCGCAATGTCTTAAACCTTCTGAGTCATGTTCTAGGAATTTGAGAAACATTAACAAGATTAATTGCTGAAAAATAATAGTCACTGCAGTGAAGCTTCCTCATCTATTTCGTTCCCCTAGTAATACAGAGAAACATTTTTCAGTGGAATATTACAGAAAATTTTCGAGTATGAATTTCAAAATCTTATCTTGTTTTCAAATATTAGCGGTTTAATCTACCGCATCCAAGGAAGTAAAGACTATTTTGATTTATTAAGTCATCGAAATAAAGAAATAAGATTACATTTTATACAACAAATTAATACTTTTTGGGTGGTTTTGGAACAAATACATATCTAGATTTCTTGTTCAGTATATCACTATATACTTTCTTAATACTATTTTCTTTTATCAACCGGCAACATCCCATCAATACGATATTTTTTATTATTGAACAATAGAAAAATCCAGAATATTATGCTGTTGTGGTAGCTAAAATAAGATTTAATTGAATTCGTTCTTGAAAATTATATCGTATTGTTTGCTTCGCATAACAATGATTTGTAGTAATGTACGTACATACATTGATGTGGTTAATTAATGTTATATTATTAACGTTTATTACTTTTGAATTACGAAGAAATTTAGATTGCAATGTATAGGATATAGAGTTATACACTATTTAAAATTAATAAAAGCCCGCAATACTCTTTCCAGTTCAAAACCTGCAGAAACCGATCGAATAATCAAATTTCTATTTGAAATCGTTGTGTGTGTGTGTGTTCTGAGGTATTTCCCTGTATGGATCGTGTCTAATTACAAATTGAATTTCCCACTTTAACTTGTGTTAGGTTGTTTATAAATCTGCGAAATCTGATCCACACTTGATCAAAATTTTCATGCAATACGAATACTCGCACAATTTTAAAATTATTATTAAATGTTTTCCACCGGTTTGGTGTGTTAGTATTCTAAGTGGAAATCGTTGTAAGTGATTTAAAGTAATACTACGAGAAAGTTTGTTGTCGTGAAAAATATCAATGTCTTTTCTCAGGGCTATAATATTTTAATCAATATACATGTGTTTAATTAGATTACATAGATTACTTGTGTTTTTTCAAGAAAGTGCTATATCCACCAATTTATTATTAAATCAATACGCCATCTAATTCGCTTTCGTTAATTCAATGAAAACAAATACCGTAATTGCCATCAAATTGCCAATTAGATCTTTGTTTTGCAATTCTTCTTTTACTTCGTTTAAATATCTTGGGCCATACGTAAAAGCTGTCACTATATAATTCAAAAATGATGTACTATAGCTTCCGCTTTGGAAAGATCAAATTTCCTAAAATATCGCTCGGCACAATTTATTTTTTTTTTGTCAATGTTTATTTACAATCTACTTTACATAGAAGTATTAAGTAAATGAGATAACAGAAATTGTATTGCTAGGAGGAACCATCCATCGATGATACTCCTTAAGCATTCCCTTTCAC
>JABXWE010105492.1:0-18574 GCA_014611495.1 Limonius californicus | reverse complement strand
AGGCCTCCTCTAGTCCCTTCTAATCTTTTCGGTTTGCTGCTCGTCTTCGCCATGTTAGACCCGCTGTTCTTTTGATGTCGTCCGCCCATATTTGCTTTGGTCTACCTCGCTCTTTTTTACCCAACCATGGGCGCCATTGTTCTATTCTAGCGTTCCATCTGTTGTCCGTTTGTTTAGTGTTGTGTCCAGCGAATCTCCATTTTAGTGTTGTCCCGTGTTATCTTATGTCTGATACTTTTGTTTTTGATCTGACCCATGTGTTGGTTTTTCGGTCCCTTACTGAGATGTGTAGCATTTGTCTATCCATTGCTCTTTGGGTTTTAGCTATCTTGGCCATGTTCTTCTGGGTCAGGGTCCAGGTTTGAGCGTCGTATGTGAGAACTGGTAAAATGCACTTATTGAATACCTTTGTTCTCAGATGTTGGGGTATGTTTTTGTTTCTGAGCACATAGCATAGTTTGCGAATGCGGCTCATCCTAGCTTCATCCTTCTTGTAATCTCTGTCGTTTGGTTTTGTTTGTTTGGTTTTATACGTTGTTCTAGATAGATATATTCCGATACATGTTATAGTCTTATGTTGTTTTATTTTGATTTGCAGGATGTCTTGTGTGTTGATCACTACTTTAATTTTCTCTTTGTTCATATATAACCCAACTTCTCTTGATTTTGCGTTGAGTTCTTGCGGCATAGCTTAGAGATCTTCTTCGTTTTCGGCTATCACTAGGATGTCGTGGACATACCTCAGGTGATCTAAACGGGTTCCGTTGATGTTAATATCCTTGTGCTCCCATCTCAATGTTATGAAAATATCATTTTCAAACACATAGCTTTACTTTTAATGGATGGTGCATTTCATATGAAACTGAGCATATTTTGTCCAATATAAATTTATTGAGCCTTCATTTAAGTATTACTCATAGTATATGAAAACCGCGGCATAACGTATGAAGTGTAGAGCATTTCAGTGTTTTAATCTTCTATGAAAGCAAGGTAATCACAAATTAAAACGTATCCGTATAAGTAGTTCATAAATCAGTTGATTTGCAATGGAAAGGCGGTGGATACTGAATCTAAAACAAAGTCATATTCGCAAGATTTGCAATTTTTGGTTTTCCTGCTTTTATAGACTGCTAAAAATCAAGAAAGATAATGACTGCTCAGAAAAGATTATTACTCTACTGTTCTAGTGACTCCGTAAGTATATCGAAAATACGGCTGTTTAATTTATACGGAGCTATGTATTTTACAGCTATTAGTCAGAAATTTTATTTTGGCAATTAAAATAATATATTTGTAAACGAGTGAAATGCTCCTACCGAATCACACGATCTACCGAAAACATTTGGAAATGAAAAATTCCATTATACAAACGCAATAAACAAAGCAAAAATTACCCCTGTAACAATAAAAAGCACATCTCTGATTAACTTAAGCAGATACCATAGAATGGCACACGAATCATCCATTTATTTTACCACAAATTTATTCACAATATGAAAAAACATCTTATTTTATTGCAATGATGATGTACCTACGTTCTATGTGTTTATCAACTTAATCCCAAATTGAGTTGTCGACCATTTGTTTACTGGATTGATTCATTAAATTACATTGGCTGTCTATTCCCGTTCCAATTTCAAGTTAAATTATTTACCTAACGTTACGATTTCCTCTGATACTCGTTTTTAGGCAACCTTGAAGTGTCCTTACTAATAGTTTGAACGTACCTACCCTTACTGTAATATAGTGATATATTTGTAAGTAGAATTCAAACTTCAATATTTCAGTTGTCTATTCAGTGCACGTTACTGAAAGTCTATTTCTCATATTCAATGAGAAATGTATTTTGTTTTGCAGCTAGTCTAATTCTTGAGAAAATATTCATATAATTGCCGAATCAGATAAAATATAGATAAGTTGTCACGTTATAACAGTTTGGAATGGACTCCATTATACAACAACAGTTTTTTCATATGGTGATTTCATTTAATGTAATATACATTTCATAGGTGAATTACAAGAAACTTGTACCCGTCTTATCTTACGCAATTAGGAAGGATAATGTATAGACTGATAGACACACTAACACCAACAGATCTCCGTATAGTTAAGAGGCTCTAGACAGGAAGCGTACTGAAGAGAGCCCTCACCGGTAGCCTATTGTTAGCTCTACAGGACAATATAACTACTTTGTGTGAATGCGTCACAGAAATATAGTCTTCTTAGCACAATGACCAAATTACTTTAATCAGTACTAATCCCAGAATGCGTGGGCTAAAAATATTTCTTAAGTGTCTGAAGCAATCTTATGTGGCTTAATCGGTATTTTGGGTTAAATTGAAGGATATTGCAAAATCTGGAAACTTGAATTTAAAACATTTTAACCTCTCAGGAAATATTAGTCACCTATTTTGTAAATTTGGGAAGAAGGGTATTTCCGTTATCAACAATGTACCCTCTTCGGTTAAAGTTATAAAACACCTCCACAACCTATTATCTACTGAACAACCAAACAAATACAATTATCAGTTCATGTGTTTAATTATACTTAACGTCGATAATTGTTAAGCACATTTAACGTCGTATAATTCTTATGAGAGTCTGAGGACGACTTCAGCTTTTTATAAAACTTAAGCAACCCTTTCACTCCCAAGATTTATTTTTTAGAAAATAACTATGGCTTTGTGGTATTATATTACATTATATTATCGCATACTAAACCGTAGCTTATCCAATTCTATTTTATCCGAAGCTAAACTTTCTGTAGGCTTATTTTAATTTATGACGAAGCGTGAAAAGGTAGCCAATTTACAGCTGCTTGAAGAAAGCCCGTTGTTCAACATACGAGGGGGAATCTTTATGATCCACACACGAACTAGTAGAAGCTAAGGTGTAAATATAGCACTTTGATATTTTGCCACATGTTTTGCTCATATATTTAGAGAGTGCATGTAAAATTTCATCAATTTAATAAAATTGGGCCAGCTGTCGAAATTAAAACAGTAAGAGAACATTGAATATCCAGATATAATTAAATAACTGCAGAAACGCATGAACCAAACAAAATGTATGAGGACTTGAATAATACTGTGGATGGATGTTCTCCTTTGTATAATATGCCTTAAATTTAAATTTGTAATAAGGTTAACGCCTGAACAGAAGGAACGAGTGAGTATGTTCAGCACTAACGATATGTTGGAAAGACCACAAACAAAGCATCCCATGACAATATTTCAGTTCCTCCCGCTGCTAACTGTCTCTTGTAAGATCATGACACATGTTTTTTGAAGTGTAAAAGTAGTGTTGCTCGTTGATTACTTACGCCTACTACATAGCAATACCTATTACACAAATTATGTTGGAAAACTGCGGAATTTTATTAAGCAAAAACACTACAAATAAGTAGTACAAGAAGGAATACAGGGCATATACCGTGTGTAGGTAAATTTAGAATAATCAAGATGACTCAGTAGAGTCGATTAAAACTTGGAAAATCAGTCGTGAATTATAGGAATTATAGGAAAAATATTAAATAAATAACCTCATAAAATTTGAAATATAAATTGTCAATTATTAATGTATGCCAGTTATAAATATTTACAATGTTTACATCATTATAATTACTGATTAATATTAGACAAGATTTCAAAATTCCAAGGGTGTCTGTGACTTGGGTTTTTATTGCTCTCGCGGTATTATATACATACGAGGTCGGACAAAAGCATGAGAGTTAGCCATAGATGAAAATACTATCGAAGTAATCTCCCTTGACTTTTACGCACCGTTGATATCGACGATACAAGTCGCGGAAAGCCTGCTTAAGCTTGTCACGAGGAAGTGCGTTTAGTTCGGCGGTAACTTTCCGTTGAATGTCTTCCAGGCCGTCAAAGCGCCTTCCCTTGAGGGTCAATTTCAGCTGAGAAAACAGCATGAAGTCCGCAGGAGACAGATCGGGCGAATAGGGAGGATGTTCTAAGACTGGGACATTTCTTGTCGCCATAAACGTCTTCACAATCAAGGCAGAATGCACAGGGGCACTGTCGTGTAAAAGTTGAAACTTGCCGGAGGCTGCCACATGCGGTCGCACACGTCGAATGCGTTTTGGTAAACGCGTCATAACACCCGTGTAGTACAGGCTACTGACGATGACACCCGGTGGCACAAATTCTTTATGAATGATGTCTTGACTGTCGAAGAAAGTGATCAGCATGGTCTTCACTTTCGATTTTTAGAGACGGAATTTCTTTGGCCTGGGAGACGTCTTTGCTCGCCATTTCATGCTTTGTCTCTTGCTTTCTAATCGTACTGGAAGCACCACGACTCGTCACCAGTAACCACTGAATCCAGAAAATTCGGGTAACTGTTGGCTGTTGCAATGAAGTCGCGGGAGGTGTCCACTCGATGCGCTTTTTGCTCAGCTGTCAAATTGTGCGGGACAAATTTGGCACAGACCTTCCTTTTCTTCTAATCCTTCTCCAAAATGGTTCTAATGATTTTACGCTAATACTCAGCTCCTGCCCCATCATTCTCAGTGTCAGTCGTCGATCAGCCGCCACAAGTTGTGGGACTGTTTCGACCGTTACGGGGTTTCTCGTTGTGATCGGACGACCCGGCTTCTGATCATCGTAAAGGTCCTGCCGACCTTCACGAAATCTGGCAAACCACTCGAAAACGCGAGTACGGGACATGGCCTCATCACCGTACACAGTTTTCAACATCTTGAATGTCTCCGTGGTCGTTTTCACCAATTTGAAACAATACTTAATGTTCGCTCTCTGCTCCATGTTTGACTTGTGTCACATGTGACAGCTGCACTAACTTGTTCATTTCTCATGTACAGCCTACCACGCAAGTTCTGGCAGGATGGCGTTTTAGCTATGTGTAGACGAAAGTTCCAGCTACAATTTGGATATGATTTGGAAACAGTCAGTTTCTTATAGCGTCCGCAGTAGTGCCAATCCCGTTTCATATTTGTCCGACCTCGTAGTTCGTTTGCTGTGACTTGATTTTGTTTGAAAACCGCTTTAGACTTTGCATTGTGTATGGACATTATAGCTTACTAAACTTATACACAGTAAAAAAAATAGATATAAAATATACCGTTTACGGTTTCCATTTAATCTATGTTAAAGCCTTATGAGTTATTTCAAGCTCTTCCCAAAAACCGTGTAGATAAAAGTAAAGCAACCAACACAAATGTACAAACTGGCCACTTAAAATTGCTTAGGGCTTGGGAAATGAGCCTGAAAGAAAGAAAATCTAAAGTTTGTGTTCATTACCTTAGTAAATATACTTGTAATGTTCAGGGTTAGCTTACTCTTACTAAATTCGGATCCCTATTCACTTTACAGTTTTCTACGGATCATAGTTTACTAAAATATGAATATTTTTTGGAAGCCTGTATCTATACAAAATATTACATAATAAAAGAAAAAGTGTAAGATACAGCTAAAGCTATCTACCCAATTCCACACGCCACCCCACTCTGTGTCATAATGGATCTTCTGGGTTCCTTCTCTCCATCGCTTGCTTGATAGCTTTCCACTTTCCAGAAGCGTTATCACCTTCCTCGTTGCTTTTTCCTTATGGTTGCCAGTGGAGTATCTTCATGGACCATCAATCCTCTGCCATTTTTAATAAATGTCAAAATCCCGTCATACTTCGTTCCTCAATTCTATCGATTACCTGCTTCTAAAATAATATATAATTTCAATACACTGTATCAACAAAAAAAATTGTAGTGTATCTAATACTGTGGTAGCAAAACAGAAGAACCTTAACAAGAAAAATACAGTTTGATGAAAGTTACACCTGTATTTAATTAACTATTAATTACCTTGAGAATTCCGACTTTAATTTTATTTTGTTTACCAACTCAGTTTGCTCATTTTAAGTGTTCGCTCAACTGTAACTAGATCTTTTTTGGGGAAATGGGAAGACAGTAAAACGGGGTTCCTAGCAATTTGGTATTGTCGCTTCCAAAAATATGTCAAGAAAGTCAAGTATTATTAATAAACAAACAATTAATAATCATACTCACTGGTACACTGTAAATACATCTGATTGTGCTCTTGCGTTATACTTAACCGAGGGATTAGTAGTTGTTGCAGCATATAATCTTAATCTTTCTAGAGTAAGTAAACTTTTCTTTCTTAGTGTGCCATCTATTCCCGAAGGTTGGCGTAGTTATGTTAGTCTTGGAAACTGCAGCGCGGGAATATCAACTGATGAACGGCCACCCCATCTCCTTAGGACTTTTAGTTTTAACGTCTTCCAATTGATTTTTTCCTTGTATTTTACCCTCTATACTACATATAGTTTACCCCTCATCACCTGCCGCAGATATTCAGTTTTTCTTTCTCTGATAGTCATCAATTGTTCTTCTTAGAAATGAATTATTACGAAAATCGTTGATCTAAGAAGATATCAAAATATTATACCGTATAGTACGCATATAATTGTAGTATTATGTTAATAAACAACTAACAGGTTTTCGGCGCAGCTCCCCAGACCGTACTTCAGTTTGTTAAAATTAGACAAAGCACTGATTGGAAAATAAGTAATGCACACTCTGTTTCAAGAAACAATTTTCTGTTAATTAGTTGGTTAGTAGTCGGGTCATGAATAATCCAAGATATTTTATAGCACTGTCCCCCTGCTGGTGCAGCACGAAGATGTAGATATCGCTTCACATCGCAAATCAGCCAGCTTACTATTGAATTGCTTTTACAAGTGGAAACCTACAATCAATGGAAGCAAACGGAACAGGGGGATTCCATTAACATGGCCATTCGCTATTTGTTACCATTAGGTGGATTATGGGGTCGTCTGAGAGTGAACATTTTTGATTTACATTTGCTTCCATTGATTGTCGGTTTCCACTTGTAAAAATAATTCAATAGGACGTTGGCTGATTTCCGTAGGCGATGCGATGTGAAGCGATATCTATATCTTCGTGCTGCACTAGCAGCGCGGTTTCATCTGCAAACAAAGCTATTGCTAGTGCTTGCAGGCTGGCAATTATAGTATGTATATTTTAAATAGAACGGCTCAAGGACCGATCCTTAAGGCACCCCTGCTCGTATTGTTGTTATCGATGAGATAGTTGGGTTGATGCAGACGGAAAACGTTCTGTTGCATAAGAATGCTTATATTATTTTTATTAGACATGGTTCTATTCTAATTCTAGTTAGTTTCTGGATAATCCCGACTTTGTTAGGAACTTGTTTTAGGCCTATACAAACTACTGCGGTGTGTTTCTTTGATTCAAATCTTTCCTCGATCCATTTGATTAGTCTGGTTAGTTGGTAGGTGGTGGAGAAATTTGGTCGGAATCAAATTGGAAGGTAAATAATAATACTTTATATATTCTTTGAGGCTTTCGCGGTTTCTCGAACTGTCAATATTAAAATTTACTTTCGGCTTAGACCGCGTCGTCATTTGGGAACTACACCCAGCATTATAAGGTAAGGAACGACCTGTAGCTTGTCTGCCTTTACAAGCCTTTGTTCTAGAAGTTTGAGCCATATTTGTTCGTAGGCCCTGTCTGCCTAAACAGGGCCGTGTGCTTATATTAATCAAACTTTGAGCCGGACAAGGATTTGATCTTGATGTGTTTTGTTTGCCAGGACAATAATACTTAATCGGTTTATGCCTGTTAGCTGTTTGTGAACCCATACAAACTAACGTTTCGCAAGACATTGCAGCTTGCACTTTCAGAGTGAATATAACACTGAACTCAAATCCGGGAAAAGAAAAGACTCGTCTCCTGATGTCGTTATAACAAAATGGTTATACAGCCACAGAAATTCAGAGAGCAATCCGCAATGCGGAACAACCCAAGGCTAAGGAGGAACTGGCACCTCCGGAAGGCTTAGCTTTTCTACCTTACAGTAAAGGCACTAATGATAAGATTGGACATGTTCTTAGAAGGTACAGCATAAAGGCAGTCTTTAGGTCTAATGAAACTTTGGGAAACGGTTTCAGATCCATAAAGGATCATATATCAAATTTAAAATCAGCCGGGATCGACAATATCCCTTGCTCCTGTGGCTCAAACTACATCGGACAAACTGGTCGTTCTATATAGTTAAGATTGCGAGAGCACAAAGGTGATTGCAAACATAAACGTATCACAAAATCTGCGGTGGCTGAACATACTGGTTTAACTGGACATAAGATGGACTTTGACAATGCTCGGGTAGCTCGCCAGAGTGCCTCATTACTTCCCTCGTATCATACGTGAAGCAATTGAAATTGAAACACAACCTAACAACATAAACAGGGAGGATGGTTTTAGACTCAGTAAAGCTGGGACTCCAGTAGTTTATCCTCTAAGGACTACTACGCATCATCGATCACACGATCACGCTCCACCGGATCCGTCCTTGCCCAACGGTGACAGCCAACCAGAACTCCGTCGTCCTGCTATTTGTTGGCAAATACATCAAGATAAAATCCTTGTCCGCCCCAAGGTTTGATTAATATAAGCACACGGCTATATTTAGGCAGACGGGGCCTACGAACAAATATGGCTAAAACTTCTAGAGCAAATGCTTGTAAAGGGAGATAAGCTACAGGTCGGACCTTACCTGATAATGCTGGGTGTAGTTCCCAAATGACGATGCGGTCCAAGCCGAAAGTAAATTGTAATATTGACAATAATACTTTAATTTGATTATCTTCAAATAAGGGTGTTTTCTATTATCTTTTCTAGAACATTGGACTAGCCTGATAACAAACTGATAGGTCGATAGCTATTTATCTGGCGCTTATTTTCTTCCAGATTGGTGGAAAAGCAGGATATTAGCGTGTTTACGATTTGTTGGAAGGTGTCCAAGTTGCAGCCACGTATTAAAAGAGTTTGTAAATGAAGCAAGTGCTTTCTTAGTAAGCTGCTTCAGCGCTAAGTTCGGTATAAGATCAGACTCTGGTTTTTAGTTTTGCAGATAATATCTTTAAATTCAGTAGGAGAAGAAGGTTTGATGTTAACTAGAATAGGTAATATAAGTTGTGTTGCGTGTTTCCATTACTGTCTTCGATGTTGGCGTTGATGGGGGCTTGAAAAACTTTTTCTAGATGCTTCACATTTCTCAATGTCAGAATGTATTGCTCTTGTTGTGTGTTATTATAGCTATTACTGACTATTTCTAAGATTAAATAATTGAAATGTGCGCACAGCTAAGTAACTATAAATTCTAAAATAGACCCGTTGTTTACCATGAGTATCTACTGCATGTTTATTGATACTTTGTAGTGTCGTTTTACTAAGTATTAAAATTGTTCAGATACGACTAGCAAAATGCAAGTACTTGAACTATTTCAGATTTTCAACGCTGTAATAATTCTATATTAACCTACTTAAGTTGAATATTGATAGGGTCGATATTATCTTTTGCTGATTTGTAACGTAGTTTATTGAAACTTCATACGAACCAGTTGTATCTGTTAAAATAAATGCTCTGACAACCGTATTTTGAAGTTATTTACATAAGGGTCTAACAGCGGTTAACACTTGGGTTTTCGTCCCTTTAAAACTTTTGCAACTGTGAGCTAGACAAAAACATGTGTGATGTATATGTAGCAGTTTCTTAACTCTTAAAGCTTCTGGGAAATTTCGTTTTGGTAAATTACATGAAGACTTGGAGAGTAACTTTTAGCGCTAGAAATATCACAAAAGATGAAATCGTAAAATGAGAAAGTAAAAGACAGACGAAAGTTTACATCTCTTTATTACATCTAACAATACTGCATTATCAAAATTACCTTGGTATTAAAATACAAGTTCAGACTGTTATCATAATAGTCAATAATATTATTACTAATACCCGAAAAGGTTATTTAAAAATTTTCTCTAGCTATAGGCTAAGTTATCTTTCCTTAAAACTATTTGAATCAACCCAACATACACAGAAACTAAGATTAGTGAATTTTTTATAGTACAGAAATGGATCATAGTTGTTTTCTGTTAATCTGATAGGAATAAACGGTTTTACTAGCATTACGTATATTAGTATTTAATAAGGGAATCACTCATTAGTGCAACCATACTGTAGTAAACACTAAACAAGTGAAAACAACAAAAAAATTAAGAGAAAAGTTTCATTCAATTCGGTGTTTAAAATGAGATCCTTCGCCTTCACGCATTTTTTTATACGTTTTAAAAACTTTCTTCGGAATCGAGTATGCCCGTCGGCTGTAATGTAGGCGCTTCAATTAGGCTATCTTGTAAATCATGCCCATTTACTTCCGGAGTTTGGTATCCAAATCTTTTAATTAAAGAATAAAATCTAGCGGAATGATATTGCAACTTCTTGGTGGCCATGGCCACAGCTCCTCTTCCAATCAAAAGTAATTCCTAATAATCTAACTGTGTTCAGCAGGACACTCATCATGTTGGTACCAAAGTTATTGTCGTACATCGAATTTTAATTTTTCAACAATGTGTTTCCGTAGAACAAGTGTGGTTCAATAATATGGTTACCTACTATGCTCCACCAAACGTTTACAGAAACAACTATTTTACAGTGGGAAACACGTATGGCAACAGTGTGGATTATGTTGTACGTAATAATGGGAATTATGCCTATTCACTTCACCACTGTTTGAGAATTGCACTTTATCGCTAAAAAATTCACAATTAGATGAAGGTGTTTACCCTGAAGGAAATTACAAAAGTTCGATGTTTTCTTAAAAGTTATTTTCTTATATTATATATGTACCGTTTTTTGTATTTATTAATTAATTACAGTCCGTCAGTTACAATGACAATAAGTAATTTTTGCGGATTTATTCTTCTGAAGTTGATTTATTTGATCCTCGTTGTCTAAAAAAATAATTGCCAACGGGTTTAGATGCGCTTCTAGTTAATATAAATGTTTCTCACTGAACTGAACAATTTCTTCCTTGACGGTGAGCATTTTTAGGGCGTTACGGATTTCAGCGTTGGGGACTTAGCACTGGGCCCTGTTGGTTATTAAACGTAGAAATTTTGATTGGTACCTCTCCAGGATATCAATTTTGGATTTAGTGGCAGTTTCCTAAAGCTGAATTCCATACGTCCATATGGGTTTCAGTACTATTTTATATATGAGATGTTTGTTTTTAGCGATAATTGTGCGTTTCCTCCTAATAGCCATTAGTACTACCACAGTTTTTGTATAAGCTAAGCCCTCTTCTTCCCAATATCTGTGTGCCATGTAAGGCTTTTATCCAGGTGTACGCCTAGGTACATAAAACCATCTGCCTGTGGCAGTAGGTGTCCGTTCACGTATCTAGATTCGTCTGGAGTTGTTGTATTGCAGCGACTGGGACTGACTGTGTTGAGAGAATGGCTGTATCGTCTGCATATCAAGCTGTGACTATGTTATCGTTGGTGGGTAAATCGGAGGTGTAAATAAGGTACAATGCGGGCCCCAGGACACTTCTCTGTGGTACACAAACGTGTACTTGGTATAGCTCGGTTTGTTTTTCTTCCAGTTTCACTTGGAAATACCTTTCCTCTAAGTACAACTTTAGTATGGTATAGTATGGATGTTGGAGTTTCTGCTTACGTTTAAATAAAAGTTCCTTATGCCAGACCTTATCAAACGCCTGGCTCACGTCTAAGAAGACTGCTAAGACTTTCTTCTTCTTCTTTTTGACTTCAACAATTCTGTGGACTTGTTCTATGGTAGAGTGGTTTCTTCTAAATCCAAACTGGTGGTCAGGAAATAGGTCTTCTTCTAAATGTGTCGTCAGAATTCTTTTAAACAGTAGTTTTTCTAGTAGCTTTGATACTACTGTAGGACTCGACGTTGTTTGGGGTTTAACTGGTATTTGTATTATTTGGACGACTTTCCATTGTGCGGGAAAGAACCCAGTTGTGAGGATCGTACTGTTTTTTCAGTCGGTTCCTTCTTTTCAGAAGGGTCGTACTCCATGACCAAACGTCGTTTCGGGGATCGTTCACGTACGTGTACCTCCTACTTTTCCCCGACTAAATAATTTTTCTAGAGAACTTTTATCACGTCGGCTGATGTGGCCTAAGAAGGTTAGTATTTTTGTATGTTAGGCTTGATAGGCGTCGTGGTACATTGCCTACATTTAAAATTCATAAGTTTGTTCTTCAGTCTGTCCATGAAACATATAACAGCCATTTGCAAACCCACATTTCGAAACTGTTGATTTTCTTCCACCCATTTGCTTCGATAGTACACGACGCCGCTTCATTTGATAACACATGAAAAACTAGGGTTTTCAAAATCTTATGTTTGATCTATGTTCTTAAATTCTCTCTGCAATCATTATTCGGGCATTGACAGTATTCATACGTAGTCTAAAAGCTTGACTTTCTTGGTCAAGTCTTTTCTGGAATTCTGCTAGTTCATCTTCAGAACTGGTCAGCAGAATCAACACAAATCTTAGATTATTTATATTTTTTCGACATGTGATGCTTCCTTCCCAGTGTTCTGTTGTTCTTTTTATTAAAAAATCACTCTAGGGAAGAAAATCTGGAAGAGTGATTTCGGGGGATCTCACACGTTAAGGGAAGTCGTCATTGCAAGAAACGAGACGATGTGGACAGTTTTCCTGTAAAACCTGCGTACAAATTATTCCTGCTGGTTGAACGATCTTGCTCGAACCAATACTCATCTCCCTTCTATAATTTATAGCAAACAAACGTTTACGCCATTTTTGAAAAAGCTTGAGACGCTGAAACTGACTTTTCACTAATGTAAGGGGTTTTGATGAAGTTGCCCAAGATTTTCTGTCGCCCAGTATCACCAGTTTTGTTTATTAACGTATCCCCGTAGAGGAAAACGTTGTTTATCAGCAATGAATAAGTATCGTTCCACATGTGGATTATCGTTTCTTAGTCTTTAAAATTGTTTGGCAACATTGAACTCGATTTTATTTATCTTTATTAGTAAATTTTTATGCAATTCAAATCTTGTAAGGATGAAATTTAATTTTCTTCAACATTCGTCGAATACTTGATTCTGATAAGTGTAACATAAACGCATGCTTACGAACCGATCATTGAAAATGTTGATAAACTTTAAAAAACTGTTGGCCACAAAGAACACGTTGTCTCCATGTCTGTCCAACTGTTCAATTGCCCATACATATCTCCAAAGACTACTCTTTAAAATAATACAAGCCATATGGCGATTGGTGTAAGATCTAATCTTTCTATTAGAAATTTAAATAATCAGTTCCTTTTCATGGTTCCTATACAGGGTGTCACACAGTTAAGACAAAACCTTCTTCAGCAGTGCAAAAACTGATAGAAGTAGAAACTTGGAAACAGTGAAATATGCATGGTGTATGCTCAATATTCAAGAAAGGCGAAAAACAGGAACCTGAAAATGAACAACTAAGCTCATAGCGGAAAAGGTATTCGAGCTAATAATATTACGAGACGAACAGCAAGGTTTCAGACTTGGGCGATCCTGTGTTGACGCTATCCGTATTGTAAGACAAATTTCGGAAAAAGCAATAGAATTTAATAAACCTGCATACTTCTGTTTCGTTGATATTCAGACAATCTTCAGCTAAAGTATATTTTACAAATACTTGAAAATAACAAAATTCCAAATGGACTGGTCTCACTAATAAAGAATATGTATACCGACAATTGCGCAAAAGTCAGAGTAGAAGGAAAACTAACTGAGAAAATCGTTGTATTAAAAGGTATAAGGCAAGGCGATTTATTAAGCCCATTCCTGTTTAATGTTATAATAAATGAAATCATGAAGGACATGGATAATAAGAAAGGGTACACACTGGGAAATAATGAAATAAAAATAATCCGTTATGCTGACGACGCAGCATTAGTTGCAGAAAATGAAGATGACTTGCAAAGGTTATTATTTCAATTTATAAAGAGCTGCAAAACTTTCGATCTAGAAATATCCACTAAAAAAACCAAAACATTCATGATAAATAAAGGCCCACTACGATGTAAATTAGAGGCCAAAGGCAAGATTATTGAAAAAGTGATGGCATTCAACTACATGGGAATTGAAATAGCAGGTAATCGAAATCTAACAAGAGAAGTAACACATCAGGCTTATAAGGCCAACAAATTATCAGCTTGCCTGAATGGTATTATATGGCAAAGTAAATATATCACGACAGATTCCAAGGTCAGAATATATAAAATCGTCATACGACCAATTGTGACATATGCCGTAGAAACAAAGGCACATACGATAAAAACGAGACGAATACTGGAAGCATCCGAAATGAAAACACTGCGCAAAATCACAGGAAAAACCCTCTGTGACCATGTAAGGAGCGAAACCATACGTCAAGAATGTGGTATAGACAACTGGGCCACCAGAAGACGCACAAAATGGAACAACCACATATCCAGAATGCGAAACAACAGGATAATCTGGATATCCAGAGATTCGTTACCAAATAGGAAGAGAGAACCAGGGCGACACCGTAAAAGATGGAGAAAATCTCTGGAATAGACAGGCCACTGGTCTATCTAAAAGATGGAGAAGAAGAAGTATGCTATACGGAAAATATTTTTGCAGTTACCATGGAAAACCGTTAACAAATATTTATTACATAATCATTATTATCTAGGTCAGGTTGATACTATTTGTTAAATCTTCCACAATGTCCGCTGCTGTCAGATATACCAAATTTTTCAGATAACAAGAAAAATAAAAATCTAAGGGTGTAAGATCAAGTGATCTTGGCTGTCAAGCTATAGCACCGCCACGACCAATTCACCTATCTGGAAAATGCTGAAACCAATCTCGACCCATGATTCCATAATGCGCTCGAGCACCATCTTGTCGGTATCATGTATTTTGTCTAATTAGCAGTAACACGTTTTCCAATAGAATTTAAAAATCTTCATTTTGAAAATGTAGTATTTAGACGATTTAGCATACTAATAGAAGTAATTAAATAGTTATTTACTATACCTGCTCAAACATTAACACGATGTCGATATTGATGGCTTGCAACACCAGTTCCGTGAGGATTGTTATCTGCCCACCAGTGGTTATTATGACTATGAGTATTTTAACCCCAATCCTGCGTAAATGTCCCGAAGTCTATTCATAACATATTGCAGATTAAATTCGGATTTTCCTGATGTTGATGAAATAGCCATTCGCAATACTTTACACTAACTCGTACAGTATAATCCTGTGGCAATAAGTGTTGCACTTTCGTTTTTCAACATAAGTTGTTGTCGTGGAATATTCTGTATACTGTCGACTTTGGTATGTCTACAATCCGAGACACACTGTCATCAATATTGGGCTGTCTTGCCATAAATAGACGACCACCACCACCTCTTCTTAGACCCACACTTCCTCTCTCTCGTAGTCCTTCATTAGCTTGTTTAATATCTGCGTGGTTTGAATGTCTTTTATTATTTGCAAATCGTCAGTGTACTCAACAAATGTCTATTCCATTAATGCAAGTGAAATGGAAAAAGGAACAGAAAAATGTGTTTGACAACTGTAAAATTCGGAACAGCAATGTCGAATTAAATAGAAATTACTATCAGCCTTGCTCAGATTTACCTTGATGCTACATCGAAATCTCGTGTTTGAACAAAATCTGCAATTTGAACTTGGAGAAGCCATTTTTATTGTTAATACCTTACGTTTATTGATAAAGAACTACCTTCAGCGACAATATATTCGTTTGGATTCGTTGTTAACGATCCGCAGGATTCGATTTTCTTTAAGAAGCTCTTGGGAAGAAACTTGCCTGCAAAATATAAAGATTTTAGTTGTTTTGTGTTCCGTATGCACTCCTGAACAACGCTCTGAGTCGTTTTAAATCAACTTATGATTCAGTTTTTATACACAGATTTCTTGAATAATGGTTTATGTTGTAGACTATATAATTAAGACATACTTTGTCCTGTTTCTAGAGTAAATCCTATGTTTGTTTGATAAAGAGTAAAGTGCTCAAGAAAGGAAAATTAGCTATCAGGACATGCTAAAATGCCCATTTAACAGAACGAAGATAGTTTCTCCTAAACGTTCCATTACTGTTTTAGCCAAGAATTGTGAAGTTTTCTATTAAAACTAAAATAATTTAAATTGATGCAAAATTCAATTACTTTAATCAAATTCCTTAAGAGGAACTTCTAAAAAAAGCATGTTTTGTCAAAGGAATGCACTTTTGAGAAAATATATTTAATTATTTAAGTATTTAAGTAAATTTCAACGAACTGACGCAGCAAACAGTGATTACAGTGCATATTTTAATCCGAAAACAGCATTATTTAAACTTTGCTTCAAAAATCTATGACTAAATTAAGCAGGCGCTGGAACTTAATTTAAATTAATAAATATTCCGCCTTTAGTTGGTACTTAAGAGCGCTAAGTACTCGAACTTTCACGACATAAAAATACTTGCTTATACGGCAGTTTCTACGCTTCTTGAGAGCTTGTAAATTTAGACGTGTAGCTTTTCTAAACGCTCAGAAGCAGCATCTGGCACTACAACTCTCATTCGCGCTACAAAATTAGAATGCTAAATCAAAGCTTTCCAATAAGGAAAAACTGAACAATCAGTACTGAATGACTGAGCGCCTATTCAAAAGTAATACTTATTAAACTGTGTTGTAAATAATATTGTACGCATTTTTCTAGTTCTGAGTTCGCATACAAAACATTCCAAACAGTCTTGCTGAAAAGGCGAATAAAGAGCAGAAGTTAAGCATCTCACAGTCAAAAATTTCACCCTTTTTCGCGCATTCATCCACGTTAGCCAGACTTCTTTTTGTTGTAATTTACGATGTGGAGTGGTTTTTTAGTAACTGCTTGTTGGCTTGTAGAATCAAATTGAAATATCTTTTTCTTGAACGAAACAGCCGCAGATGGTACCTCGTTTTGTTGTAGTGTTGTGGGCGGTAAACAGGACGGGGCAAAAAAGGCATGTATAGATTGCCGAACAATCATTTGTCTTCAAGAAACGATACTTACGAGTTTAAAGTGTGATCAGACTGTTGAAGACTTTTTACAATCGACTTCCAATATCCAGTTCTATTAGACATTAATTTTTATATATGAATTTTACTGCAAGACACTGGAACGTCCTCTTCGCTCATTTATACAGTCCGGGGTAATAAAACGGTCTATATTTAAATTGGAAGCGGTTTTGATATTAAAAATGTCAAACAAGAACTTTAAGACCACAAGCTTTCTACAGTCTCTCTTTAATTACTACAATACATTTGTATGTAAATGAAAGGGGACGAAACCCAAGCACCACAATTAAACATTAACGTCACGACACTACTGTCAAAATACCATCACACTCCTCAACATTTTCATCATAATCCGATACCACAGATAGTACACACACACGCTAACACAAAGAAAGCGTACTCAAGTGCGGTTAAGGTAGAAGCTCAACGATTTTATGCGAAGGCAAACTTTCGCTTTTTTAATTATTATAATTTTATTATCTTGTAAAACTTTTAGCGAAACATTCCATTTCAATGTTACAGTATTTACATTATCCATTTCTGAAACACTGGACACTTAACTTTAAAAATAAAAGTTTTTCATTAGTATCTAAGACGAAGTTCGTTAATAAATGAAAAACAACTATATTAGTCTGCTAAACTTCATCACACCACAAAACATGATAAAAATTCTAATTTTCATTTTAGACAAACATTTTTTGAAATATCAATTTTTCATTAAGGTAATAATACCAAAAGTATTATAAATGACAAAATTCTACTATTTATGAGATATTAAATCCGTCAGAGGTTATGCCAATTGGATTACCAGCAATTTTTTGAAAATGCATGGTACGTCAAGATTAAGCTTTATTAATAAGTAAGAAACATTATATAATCTTTGGAAAACCCCTTAACACCAAGGTATTTAGAACAGCTAAATACGTATTTCAGCAACTAAACTGCCATCTTCAGTAGGGACTAACTAAAGTAACTTGGCTGAAGAATACATCTGCAGATAAGCCCTACAGCCAATCAGCAATTGAAGTATAGTGCTAA
Organism: Limonius californicus; assembly: GCA_014611495.1. Lineage (NCBI taxonomy): Eukaryota > Metazoa > Arthropoda > Insecta > Coleoptera > Elateridae > Limonius > Limonius californicus. Next base: position 579 of record JABXWE010105492.1, on the reverse strand, counting down.
TAATTTAACAAACAAAGGCTTAATTGCTAAATGCCCGTTAGGGTTCGTTACACCTAACCGGTTAAGGCATTACTTTCAACAAATGAATTAAATTTTAGTTAGGTATTAGCCCATTATCTGAATTTAAAAGACCACCCTATATTAGATCCTCCCTTGACCTCTCAACAGATCATTCACTCATACTGGCAACACTAGCCACCAACATACTACTTAAGGAGAAGGCATCCACACTCACCAACAAACATACGAACTAGATGTCACGCCTTTTCTATTTACTAATTACAAAATAAAATTGTTTAACTTACAAAAACAATCTCATTACTCCGCCACTGTTCAGGTAGACAAAAATTACACAAATAATCGATACTAGATTCCCGGAAACCCAATCGAAGAAGGAGTGGGTTCAAAACAATTTATATTATAGGCGCCACCAACTTGTAATTTCCTAGCATCGTCGAGGTGGAAAAAAAATGAGAAGTTGTACTCCAAGATAAATAATCACCTACCTTTGCAATACTGAGCTCTATTCTTTATGAACTTAAATTTAGATAATTCGTAGTCCAATAAAACAACCAAGTT
>JABXWE010105491.1:0-10803 GCA_014611495.1 Limonius californicus | reverse complement strand
AAAATCGGTCATTTAGCATTTTAATTAGAGGGCGCATTTTACCAAATTTGTTATTTTCTGGTAGATTTAGATTATCGGCACAGTGAAGATACCTTTTGATTGTTTCAAACCGATTTCTACGCATTGCATTTACTACTGCCATATTACAAGCTTCAGTGCCTATTTCCCACCACATTCTCCACCTTGGAACAGTACAATAGCCAGATAGTTATAATATGGCGATAAAGCATCGCATTTCACTTGCAGTCATGTTAAAACTGTGATCTTTTTTTTGTATTTTAGCATATGTAACTGTCATATCAGTTAAAAAATTTATAATGTCATCATCAAGAAACATCTCGAAGCATACAACTGGGTCTTCGGGTATCTCTGGTAGTGGTTTTGGAGCGTGAAAGACGGGAAAATTGAAAACCAAATCTGCATGATGTCTTTTAACGTTTATCGGAAGTTTTTGCCTGAGTTCAGCTAGAGTTATATTCATTTCATCGTCATCGCTACTTTGCTCTTCCGACTGAAGTTCACCTTCCTCTTCTATAACCTGCTCCTCTTCTATAACCTGCTCTATACCTTGATGTTGTTCTTCCTCCTCATCGCTACTTTCTTCCCCTATCAAAAATGTTTTACCTTGATTGGTCACCTTTGCAGTTCCTGGTGCTTTTAACTGTCGACCACTTAGGTGATTAACGTCGTTACATCCATCTTCATCGCCACTGTCTTCTTCACTTTCTTCGCCATCTTCAGGTGGTTCGATAAACACATCTGCTTTCCAAAAGTTTTCATCTTCAACCAGGGCTATAAGTTCTTCTGTTGTGTAGTACCTTCAAATAGAAATAATATAGGTATTTAAGATTTGTGCCCATTGTTTATTTCTTTATTTATTTATTGAGCTTCAGCAGAGCCAGGCTCCAATTACAAAACACAGTTTTTAATAAAAAGTTACTGGTCGCTGTCATGCCCACTGTTCCGATAATGGAACAATAAGGTTATGGTTGTTTTTTCACAAACTTGGTAAACAATTGACGAGCCGCCTTTATTCTCACATCATTAACAATATCTCAGCTCAACATTTATCAATAAGCGGCTACTATTAACACGAAAATAAGTATAAAATAGACTTACTTCTTGTACGCCATTTCTTCTAAAAACCAAGTCACGTTCTACGAATTCGTACAAACTGCACAATACACATGCCTAACGTTCTAACTCACACAGACGACTAACACGTCTACTCTGTGCATACTCCAATCTTCAAATGCACGTTAGGTACCACGTGGTAGTTGTAGTGGGGGTCAATAAGAGATGTTCCAAAAATGGAACAATGGGCAAAAACGGGTTAATATTCCAAAAAATTATCGGTAATAATCATACCACTTATTATATTACCCCTGAAAATAATATTAAAACAGTGAAAAAAAACTACAAAATACGATCACAAACCTAGAAAAATGGGCACTCTCTACAGTATTTAGATTCTCAGAACCAAAAACCAAAGCTATACATTTCTGTAAAATTAGAACAAAACCATCCGATTATTAAAATTAACAATACTGAAATACAATACGGTAACACAGTAAAATTCTTAGGGGTAACATTCGATACCAAATTGACTTACCACATATACTGACTCTAAAGAAAGAATGTACCCAAAGATTGAAAATTATTAAATCGCTTGATCATGTGAATTGGGGTGCACACAGGAAAAATATTACAAATATTGCCATGTTATTTACCCTAAAGTTATGTAATTATTCTAAACTATACTTATACTATGTTAATTTTACTTCGTAACACTTATAAGATGTGATTTTTGCTTCGTATTGATTAACTTATATGTAAAAGGATTCTATTTTGGAGGTAGAAATCCAAATTATACCTGAAATTGAATTTAATTAGCCTGATTACCATGTAAAGAATGTTATTTGAAAAGTTATAATGATTAAAAAATGATAAATGTATACCGGATTAGAGTAAAAGGTAGTGTACAAACTTCGGAAAGTGCTACGTAGTGCCTTATTTGGATTTGAAGTGAAGTTCTGGGTGGGTATTCCTTATGGAATGGTGTTAAGACATCCATGTTGGTGTAGACGATGTTCTGGGTTGTCCTGGGCAAAGTTGGAAGCCATAGAATGCAGTTTATTGTATTTTTTTGACATCCGATTTATTTGTATTTATAAGGTTAATTTGTATTGAAAGAGTTGTGATGGTTTTGATTTAATTTTGGATTGTATAAAGGAAGGAGTGAAGCAGTTTTGTTGTTTAGAATGACTTTGTTTATTATATATTTATAAAATTAGAAAGAATTTGTATTTTTGAGGTTAATTTTGATTGTCACTTAATTATTTTACGTATAATAGATGTGCAGGGTGTTATTGTATGTTTGTACATTTGTTTGTAATTAGTGTTGATGTTGAGATGGTTGTTTTTAAGTTTTATATAAATTTTGTCTAAATTTAATCATTTTAACACGTGTTTATTTATTTGTGTTAAACCGTGGCGTAAGTAATATTAAACAGTTTCTAAGGATTGTGATTATGAAAGTTATTTATTGTAATTGTGTGTATTAATCCAATTTTTAACAATTTTATAATGTACTATATCAGCTGGAGATCTATTTGATATTTTTCTGTTCTGTGATTGGTGCATTTTTGATTTGAAAGTAGGATTTGCTTGAATTTGGAAAGTTTTAGTCTGTTTTGAATGCTCGAAGAGTCAGCACGCATTATTTGTGAGCTCCGATTTTGAATTTAGAAAGTACTAAAGGCTAATTTTGCACATTTTGGGCGGGGCCTAAGTTTATTTGAAATTTATGTTGAGGTTAAGTTAATATAAACTTAACGAAGTTTTAAAATGTTAAAATATCAGTATGTGATGTGTTTATTATGTGTTGAAAGAAATTAATAAATTTCATTTAAGTTCAATTTACCAAAAAAGTGTTTTTATTCTAAAAGAATTAAACTTACCTGGAATTTGGAGGTCAAATTTTGTTGTGTAATTCAAACGTTCCTGGAATAGATAAAGCTATAGTTCTTCGAACGAAATTTTGGGTTGAATTAAAAGATCAGTTTAAAATCTACTTACCTGATCTGTTTAATACATTTAAACAAAAGTTGTTGATGTGTTTCATTGGATTTTAACAACTTATAACTATGAAAGTTGTAACAACCGCATGGTCAACGATCCTGTAAGAAATCAACGACCTGCCGTTGCAGATTTGAAGAAATTGGGATGTAAAGGTCTGTTCAACCATTAACAGGATAAAGATAAGTTCACAATTGACCTATATTTGTATTTGTGTAATATATTTTTGTAATTAGATAACTATCTTTGGAGAGGCCACGAAACTAACCCTGAGATCTTTGTTATTATAAAGTATGCTGATGTAAATTGAAAATTAAGTTCTTCCTTTGACGAACACTTCATTTCAATTTTTATTATTGGCGCAATCAACGTAAAGATTTATTTATATTTATAACAAATTACATAGCAATTTTTTCATTTTGATTATTTATTATAAAAGTTACATAGCATATATTTGTGTCACCATCAACTTGGGGCTATAATTATAATATAATTAATTATAACAAATGTACATAGCATATAAATATGACGCTGCCAACGTGGGGCGATTATATATTTTATTTTATAATTTTATAATAATTTACATAGCAATATTTATAAAGCCCTAATAAGATGAAAAATCCACTATGTGTGTATAGTTTACTCAACAACGAAACCATCTATACTTAAACTATTAGACCCGATTCACAATACCGCATTTACAACAACAGCAGCCTTTAGAACAAGCCCGTGAGCAGCATATTGATCGAAGCTGCGGAACCGCAATTGGAAATGAAAAGAAAACAGCTAGCACTAAATTGCATAACCAAATTATGAAGCAATCCTAGTAATCCAGCCTACAATAAGATATTTGATAACAATACAACCATTAAAAAGGTGACATTATTACAACAGAAAATTCTTTAATACCTACAGGAAATCCAACTAACACTCCCACGTACAGGAAAAGCCACTTATCATAAATATCCTCCCTGGCTTCTTACCCAACCAAAAATCATCTTTAACCCTACACAGCACTCCAAATCACAAAGTCTGCCCCAGCTCTACAGAAACTATTTCAATAATATTAAAGAAACCCACTTCCCACACTACTTCATATATACCGACGGGTCCTAATACAAAATGAAGATAGGCGCCAGCATATACACTGAAGAGACTACCTATAAATAGGAGCTATCACCTTACTGTAATGGATTCACTGCAGAGACTTACAGCATACAAAAAACAACAAGTTTAATCAAGCAGTGGAACACGACAAAATTCGCAATATGTACAGATCCTCTTAGTGCAATTCATAATGTGATGAACATCTACACAAAAAATAATGCCATTCAAAATATCCAAGATAACATACACACAGCAATCCATGATCAAGGAAAAGAAGTAACAATTATCTGGGTACCCTCTCACGAGAAAGCGGATCAAGCTGCAAAAGAAGCAATCATCCAAGGTCTACAAGACATACCAATTCCAACGAGTGACATTAAAAATGTAATACAAACTAAAATCAAAGAACAATGGCAAAAGAAATGGGAACAAACAGTCAACAATAAGCTTAGAGAAATAAAAGAGGAAGTCGAAGAGTGGGCAGTACTGAAGACCGGAAAATAGAAACCATATTCGCAAGATTACTAATCGGGCATACTCGTCTCACACACAACTACTTACTAAAAAAAACAGAACCCAACTTGTGCGACACATGTAATATACAAATAACAGTCAAACACCTTATACTGCATTGCAACAAATACAGAGAGCAAAGAAAACAACACAACATAGCAACCACCAAACTTAAATTTAATTGGTTTTATCTTGTGCTGCAAAATAAATTGTTAGCCATTTACAATTCTAAGTGCTCTGTTGTTTTTATTGTTGTCTTAAACTAGCCCTGGCTTTGGCGATGCTTGCCCTCAACCTGGTTTGCTTCCTGATGCAGCTACTAGTGCGGTTTCTTCTTGTAGTTGCAGCTTCCTGGATTGTGGTAGCTGCTTGGTTCTGATCTTCAATTAAAGACTAAGTTGAAAATTCAGAGTTTCGACCTCATGATTCGGCCATTTTTATCCTCCTCGACGTTCGATTCCGCTGCACTAAATTTTTGAAGATCCGCACGACTGCGCCAGTAAATTTAAGGAATTAATGTTTATTTAAAAATTTTTTATTATTAATAAACAATAATCAGAGTTACACAAAATAAAATACAGGGATCTTAACGCAATGAAGCCGAAAGTATAACTAACTTTAATCTATCATGCAGAAGCGTATCTGTACTGCTATCTTTGCTTATGTTACATAATATTCTAGGAAGCGAGGTAAAAGTCATCTTATCTACTTATATTTGTATGTCCAATACCTTTATAAGAACTAAAGGCTTTTTAATCTTCATCTAAGATTCGCTAGCGATATTATAAAATATGTACGATCACTATGATTTTGAATTATAAGTGATTCAGCTATGTTGTCTTTGTTTCAAAACCAATAGAATCGTTTTAGAATAGATTAGCAACGCGATTGTGTTTGAATAGAATTTGTAGTACATTCTGTATTTAGGTTTTAACACGATATACATTATGGATCTTTCATATTTTAGAGAAAATGTTTTTGCAATTTCGACAATAATTAAAGTGTTGCGAAAGTGACTGAAAATAGGCTAAAATTTGCGTTCTTTATTGTCACCGTAACTACCTGAATAAGTGATCTTTCGGACTAAAGGCCACTCCTGCAATGGATAGGGGCTGTCGCTTATCAAGAACCGACTGGGCAAATGCTGAGTCGTGGGCGGTTACTAGAAACTACCTTGGGTTCACCACGGAGGAAGTTTCGTAAGTGGAGCTCTAACCGTTCTTCGGGGGCTTCCATAGCTTTGACCATTTCCCGTCTGGTCGGTCCGATCTGATAACCGCCTGGTATTCCTTTTTCGTAGAAGGCTGTACAGCCGCCTGGAATGTGTTGGCTGCCGCCTGGGCGATTGAGATTTTTTCCCTTAATAAAGCGGACACGTGTCCCCTCCCACCTGCTGGAGCTGCGGGCTTGATATTGTTGCCCTCTTTCTTAGTCTTTCTGGAGGGGTTTCCTTTCCCGATCTGGGCCGCTTCGTCGACTGGGTACCTGGGTATCTGAGGGTATCTCACGAATAGATACCTGGGCGGTGGGGAGCACGATAGGTTTTTCACTCAGCTATTGCTTGTCTTTCCTCGCCTGGGTTCGGCTCATCTTGAGCTAGCTGCCCTATCTTGTCTTTGGTGACCTGCCTACACCTGTTTGCGATAGGCCTGCAACGCCTTGGGTAGATGATGCTTCATTTTTGGTGGCCTGAGCTTGTTGACCCCGGCCCGCTTGCTGTTACCCCATCACATCCCTTTCCTCCCTCCTCTTCCTTGTTCGGGTTCTATTCTTCGTGTCCTTCCTCTTTTCCTTTCTTCTTGTTTCCCTTTCAGCTTCGTCCCTGGTGGCCCTTCCTTGACGGTTCTGTTCTCGGATTCGGTCTCCCTAGTGGTTTCATCCGTGGAGAGCCCTTGCGAGCTCTCCTCGCGCGTAACAGTGCTGGAATTCCTTAGTAGTATATCCTCATCTTCAGTGGCAGGTTAGCCCATACCAGGGTGGGCGGCATACACTTCCATCTATCTTCCTCTACTATGGAACCAGGGGACTCCGGTTGACTCTTCACTTCTTTTGACACGTTAATTGTAACTTCAAGGTTTTCCGTCTTCATAACTATTTAGGGATGAGTGTGTAATTTGGACCTGTACTTGTATTGTGTAAGGTGTATGTGTACGTGTTTGTATGTTTCGTGTAGTGCACGTTTTGGGTTTGAGGAGGCCCTCCGCTGTCCCAATTCTCCGGAATCCATGGTAGGGCGACTCCCGCCGTAAAATTCCTTGCAGCCGCAGACGAAGCCCCCCGGGTTATGTAGCAGTGCCCTAGTCCAGGCGCCATCTGTCACTACTACATTCCTCGGATTAATATGGCAGCTTCTTAAGCTGGCTGGGCCAAGAGTGGGCCCCTGTACATCTCTCTGGTTTCCCCAAGCTGAGATCCACCTCCGAAATCTAGCCCCACCACGAAAACCGTGGGTGAGCTAAGCTGCTTCGCAGCTCCCTTAAGCCCGTATTCTAATTGTGCATATGTATGTGTATATGTGTGTGTATATGCATGTGCTACACCTCTCATATGCATATGAAATGCATAGTTAACTTTTCTTTTTAGCTATTAAATATCTTTTACATTAAGAGTCCTTTGGACAGGCAGTTGTCAATTACTGATTTGTCAAAACTTAACAAACATCTGTACAAAGTTGTTTGTGTAGATTCTTGATGTAATAACAATCAGTTTCAATGTACTCTAATAACGAGAAAACGGATATAATGTTGATTTTGGGAGAGTATGAAGGGGCGACGGACTTTGCAGTACGGCGATATGCATGAAGGTACACGGATAGGATAGGGATAGCGGGTAGATACCTCCTATGATCCTGATAGGGGTAGATCTACTTCAAGGAAGCGCCCCTGCCCACACGAGCCATACGTCTCTCCTATTCCTAGTGTGGGAGAGTGTGTGTCCTAATCTAAATTTCCTACCCATACCAATAAGTGTTCCTTCCTCAATATCCTACCCCACCTTGGAAAGCAACGGGAAACTACCAAGGTGTTTAAACAAATTCCCCGGGTAATATATCATGATTATGGTTGACGAATGCAATGGCCCCGAGTACGGGCGTCCCTTAAATGGGACGGGGGTGCGAAGAATCTCCCGGTCAGCTAAAATCAAATGTAAGACAACCGAAATGAGGAAGATTGGAACTTGGAATGTAACAAGTATGTGCCATGCCGGTAAAGTACACAACACGATTAGTGAAATGAAAAGATTGCAGATTAGCATATTAGGGATAAGCGAGATGCGGTTGCCTAACTCTGGTAGAACAACAATAGATGACTATACTATATTCTACTCAGGTGATGATGGCCCAGAACACAAAAACGGTGTGGCAATAATTGTGTCACAAGATATAACAGAAGCTGTGAGTAAGGCTGTTCAATATTCAGACAGGATAATGATAATACAATTCGCAACTAATACTGTAAATGTAAACTTAGTGCAGGTGTATGCTCCAACCGGATATTATGACGATGATTAAATAGAAAAATTCTACGACTATCTAAACAGTATTCTAGCGCTAACGAAAAAGCGTGACATGACTATAATTATGGGTTGATTGGTAAAGGAAAACAGGATGAAGTTATTGGAGGTTACGGCCTAGGCGTAAGAAACGAAAGAGGGGATAGACTCGCAACCGTTTGTATAGAAAAACAACTAGTAATAGCCAATACACTGTTCAAACTACCTGAACGACGTTTGTATACTTGGAAATCTCCGGCAGACAAAGTAAATAAAATAGTCCGAAATCAAATTGATTTTATATGTATTATGAGAAGATATAGGAATACTACTTTATCGGCAAAAACTTATCCAGGAGCAGATGTACCAACAAACCATAATCTATTAGTTGGAAAAATAAGATTACGTCTAAAAAGAATTAAGAAGAAAAATATAAACAGAACAGCACGAGTAGGTAAAGAGAAATTGAATGATGAAAATATTAGACGTGAAACAACAGGCTTTCTAGAAGAAAATGTTGAAAGAATAACAAATACACAAGATCAGAACAACATAGAACAAACGTGGAGTATATTCAAAGATACGCTATTGGATGCACAAAGTAACAACTTAATAGGAAAAAGAAATGAGAAGAAACAGAATTGGATGACCGAAAATATTCGTAATCTTCTGGACGAAAGACGGAAGTACAGAAATAAAAATGACGTAGAATATAAAAGGGTCAACAATGAAATCTAAAGAGAAATAAGAAGAGCAAAAGCAAGTTGGCACACTAAAGAATGCGCAGAAATAGAACAATACGACAAAAAACATGACCTATTCCATTTACACAAAAAATTAAAAGAAATGAACGGTATTAAAAGAACACAAACGACAGGTAAATTAGAAGACCGTAACGGCAATATAATAATAGATACAACACAACAACTTAAAAGATCGACAGAATACATCTCAGAATTATTCGAGGACAACAGATCTGACTACAATCCAATAAATGCTATGCAGTGATCAGTAAAGAAGAAGTAAGTGACGCAATCCATCGAGCAAAAAATGGAAAAGCAACTGGACCCGACCAAGTGAGTAGCGAAATTGTAACGGTATTTTCGCGCCTGGTTGGTTTGCAACCCATGTTTCTTTCTTCGCTTATGATTGTTTGCGTTTGCGCAGTCCTCCTTGACTTTTCGTAAGCTGCGCCTGAGTGTTTGGTAGACAAAATTTCATTTCCGGTAATCATCTTCCTGTCACTGTTACAATTGATTGAACGTCGAAGTAGATTCCTCCGCTAAAGTATTTTATACTTGAGAGTTCTTCTCGATATTTTGAAGGAATCTTTATGGACATCGTAATCTGTTGTAGTTTGTAGATTCTCGATGTGGGTCTGTGACCGATTTTTAATCTTCGTTTAATCTTGTATTCACGTCAATCGGAATTTTCGATTGACAACAAGTTGGGGACGGCAAGACTTTGCCAAAGTTTATTTACTTTCTGAATTGCTGAATTTGCTGTCTGCGAGAAACTGGAATTCAAAGCCATTCCGGCCGACACATCAAGAACACGTGCGGACTTGGAGCTGCTACAGGGATTCCCGATCAAATGAAAGCAAAGAAAGTGAATTCTGTTTAATTTACGTTGATTTTCGGAGTCGACTTAATCGCTCATTGTTTAAGTTACATTATTTCCTTTTTATAAGTTAATTTTAAATGGTTTAATGTGTTTGCGAATCACTTGTTTAGCTTAATACATCCATACATTAGCGTGTTACGTATTTCGTACAAATAACGTAAATATCACTTAATATATACAGGGTACATCATCTTGAGCCGTAATATTGCGTTTATTCGGATTTGTATCGATGGTATTTTGTGTTTACAGAGCGCTTATATCGATGAAAGTACTTTCAGCGGTTAGGGTGTTTATTTGTTTCATAAACGTTGCAGGTTTATTTGCAAAACGCAGTATTTTTACATTGCTCGATTACTTCACTTTTTTCTAAACACTATATTAAGGCGGTAGGGTACCGCAAAAACATACATAAGATATTGTAGGTTTTCATAAACATTTTCAAAGTTGAAAGAATTCTTGATATGTCAAAATACTTATATAATCAATTAAAAGGCAGTTTTCTTTAAAAAACATTGTTGTTGCCCCAGATAAATAAAATAAGTTTAAACACAGTTCCCACGTTATTAATTGACATTCCGGAAAATTATAAAGATATTATTAATTGTTGATATTTACTCTAGGACTTAACATTATCATATGTACAAAAAGTTTGTTTATTTGACGGTAATTAATTGTTTTCTAGATTATAAACAGAGTTTTCTTCTAAATATTGATATATCTCTAAAGCAATTCTAGCAATAAAAATAAAACTTCGTTAACTCCCATATAATATATATTTAAAACTTTCTATTTAAAGAAAACTTAATTACATGTGCAAATTATTAAATTAAACCCGGATTAAGGGGCTTTAGGGTTTTGGTCAAAGTGAAAATCTTTGGTATTTATAAGGGGAAATGTAACATTCTGAAGCAATTATTGTAAACTTTGAGATTTTATTTGAGACAGTGTTGATCAATTTTATACACAACTGAATTTTTCATTAAATAATAG
>JABXWE010105489.1:0-26913 GCA_014611495.1 Limonius californicus | reverse complement strand
AGTAGGCTAGCATTTCACCGTGAAGGGAAAGCAACATACCCTAAAATTACAGTTTAGTGAGAGGTATAATCAGAAAAAAGAAATTTTTTGAATCGATAATATATAAACAAAATACTGGGGTGGTGCAGTCTACAGTGAGACACACTGTATATATATATATATATATATATATATATAGGGTTGGGCAAAAGTAAAGAACAATGAAAATATCTCTACTACGACAACCGCGATTCTGACATTTCCAACATGTGCATTGTACATTCATGTATATGGCGGATACAATGAAGGTATTGGTGGTTTGAAACAACTTCCGGTTTAGCCGGAAATATCAAGTGTTTTATTTTAATTGGAAATGGAAACCCTGCATACTTTTCATATATCGATAGAACTTTTTTTAGAGTTTTGATGCATTTATATTTAATAATCCTACCCATATTGAAAAAAACACTCAACAATAATGCTTCTAAATTTGTTTATTGCCGAGCAACATACGACTACAAAACAATAAAAATCAATTAAAAATAAAGAAATAAGGAAACACAAATAATACCACTTGAAAAGATGCTCAAAATGACCACCACTTACTTCTTGGCAAGAACCAAGTCTGTGTACAAATCTTTTAATTACATGAACAAGGCTCAACAGGAATTCAACAATGCTGAGTCTCAATTCTTCCAAATTATTTGGTCGTTTGGTATAAACTCTAGATTTTAAATATCCGTAAAGAAAGAAATCCAGTAGATTCAGGTCAGGACAACGAAAGGGCTATTCAAGAAAACCCCTACGCTCTATCCACCTATTTGGTGGCATTATTAGGTACTTCCCCTTCTTCTACAAGAGCAAGAACAATTTGATTTGCTAAAAGTTATAATTACTTTTAACCTCTTGATCAAACATCAACACTAACCAAGCAAAATTTGAAAACTTTACAAAACTGTTTACGCTTCTCACAGCTTTCATGCGCTGCTATATAACACTACGAAACTACGAAACAGTATTGTCAATATTAGTTTACGGCAGTAAAGACATGTTAAGAATATACAAATAAATACCATACGAATATTTTATATAAGGGAACAAACTCAACAAACAACTAGTCATATCGATGAAAAAGGTAGAACCTTCCTAATAAGAGAAAGTACTCTACAGTTGAGTTATCTAAGTACACATTCACCTAAACAAACACCCCGAATTTTAATCAGACCTTTCGTAAATTTATCCCCGGAGTACTAGAAAGGGACAAGCTTTTGCTTAATTTCCATTAACAAAATTTATGAACGAACATTTATCCCACCTTAGACCGTCTCCGGTTCTTCACTACGGTTAAATTTTTGTCCTTCAGCTCCTAACCCACAGCATCACACCTGCTCTAGGAAATTAAGTTCAATTTCTTACTACACCTCGTTCGCGACACATCTGAAGAATATCCGTCTCAGTGTCTGAGGCACTTCCAGAAAATGATATAGAGTAATTCCTTCGCGTTGAAAAATTCATAGAGCGAATCAAGAGAGCCATGTATCAAAGCGTCATAAAGCGACTGCACTTTTATTAAGGGCAGCGTAGCAATAATGTCCTGATTTTTGTTTTGTAGAACGGACGACAAAGTGTCATTCATATTTACGATGGTCTATATTTCCTGCAGGACCTAGTTTAATGGCGAGCGAGCTCGCTAGCAGGTTATTGCCCATTAAGCACGTCTTCCTCCTCCTTCGCTCCTGTTTCAGCTCTAGGAAGCGCCTCCTCGAGTTCATTTGACCCAGGCGTCTTAATAATACTATTTCGCTCCTTCATGCAACACGTCTCCGTCGCATCCAGATATTCTGTTGTAATTTGAATAAAACTCTCGACACAACATTCAGTCGGCACAGAATTTTCTTTCCATGATCAGATGTCAGAAGGAAAATTCGAGCAGAAGCCTCGCCTCTCTATACTTTTATTATTTAGTGTCGCTGTTGCGCAAGCTACGATAAAAGTTTTATGGGTAGTAACTAAGTCATAACCGACGGTATGCATATAGATATGTTCGGATTCTTTATGAACTGAAACTCTCTATCTATTTTAATAAAACAGAATGACTTGATTTTCCTTACCTTCAGAACCGTATCCGAAAAATTATTTTAAAACCTTTACACTTTGTTAATTGTTTGTTGCCTTACTTCGTTGAAATTCATATATACATTTTAATAAAAATAATAAGACTCAATTTCAACAGGATTTATTTACTTTTTGTGCTTTATACGTATTTCGACATTTTACATTTTTAAAAGGATTCAATAAACATTTGTAGCTAGGGCAACAGCACACTGGATCTTGATTTCAGATTTGGCTCTGGTCTTCTATTACAAAAATGTGTTCTTGATATACTCTAGAGCAAAACAGCATTACAAAAATGTATACAGGAAAAATCGAAATTCACACAAAACACATATTTACTTACATATGTACAGTATATATCGCAGATGTTCTAAAACAAGTCTGTTTGCAGATAAAAACCAGAAATAGGAATGGCAGAAACTATAAGTTTGATTAAACAATTAAGGATATTATTGTTTAAATCGTGTAAATCGATACATAAATTGTTTTTTTCCTTTTTGTGTAGGACAATTGCGTGTTAATTACCTACAATGAAAAGGTTCTGTGTTCTAATTGCACGTATGTCGGGTAGTAGGCTATTTTTTGTCATTCACACTACCGTCCCCCACGAACCGCTTTCGCATTACTTCAGGAGGGTGCGTGCCCTTACATACTATCCATTCATGCACCATGCACCCTAAACTTAACTAAGCCACATACTGTCGCCTGAGCCGGGATTCGATCACAAGGCCGATCGATCGGCATTTCACTATGACCTCGACTGACAGCGAGTATTCGCACTGCCCCATTGAGGTCCCTAATTTGTAAATACCTGATTTTAACAATAGTTCTATCTTTTGCGTTAAATAAGGTGTTGAAAGTGTTTTTGGTTACATCACCGAAATACGGAATTGAAATATATTTAATATTTTCAGACTGGTCTCTTGAATCTATTCTTTGAATTGCTAATTTATAATCTTCCCGTTTGTGTGTCTATCAGTTTTGTGTTGTATCCATTACTATGTGCAATTTGTTTAGTAATCGAAATCTCTTTGGCGTAATCACTGTTACTTAGAGGAAGTACGTGTATAGCACAAAAAGTAAAAAATCCCGTTGAAATTGAGTGTATTGTTATTATTATTAAAATATACCTTTACACTTTATTTTTAAAAATATGCTTATATTTATATTAAAGTAGGAAAGATGAAGCCCTACTCCTGTGTAGGAAATCTGGATGGGACATGTCTAACGCGGTTCGCAAAAGTAGTTTTGGCTTGACTTCCGGAACTGGACTGATATGCATTAGTTCGTGTGAAATTTCGCCTTATGTAGAGTTGGTAATATTCTGACAAATGATCAATACTAGCGCCTAGTTGGATAATGAAGGAGATATATATGATTGCAATCAACATTATTATGTGTAGCGGATTTTGCATATGTTGTAAGTATAGACCCGGCTTTTAGGATATTAAAAATTATAAAATAGAATATAAAATACACAAAAGCGTAGTGAATTAGGTTGCAAAAACTTCAAAATTGGATAAAATAATGTAAAATTTCGAAATTAGGATAACAATAGATGCGAAATATACATATACATACACAAACAATATTGGATTCACAGAATCCGAGCAAGAACGATAAGAAGAAAAATTAGAAAAGAATAAAATAATGTTGGTACGCCAAAATAAAAAAATGTATCGATTTTTTGCCACATAGATTCGGTAAATATAAGTAAATACTTCTAACACCTAGAACAACATTGCATACAACCACTTCATTTATGACTATTATTGGTATAAAGTGTGCTTCAATATTGTCAGCATTGAAGTGTGTACGTTTTCCGGTTACGCCAATAAGAGAATCTGTCAACATTAGGTATTATCTTAAAAATGTGGCCTACAACAAAATTTACCTCGACTAAAAACACTTTATTAATGTTCAGTATATCTTCGGAGCCTGAGTATTTGACAGGATATTTAAAAATTTATTGTATATCTATTTTCTACTGGATCCAAGATAACGTATAAAAAAGATTCCACACCTTCAACAATTTTAATAAATTTAGTTAGTGATGCAGCTAGTGAAAACATACATTAGAAGCACAGCACTATACGGATGTGAAACTTGGACTATAGGAAAGCGAGAAACAAATATTGGAAGCATTTGAAATGTGATGTTATAGAAGAATTATGAAAGTAAAATGGATAGATAGAATAACAAACGAAGAAGTACTAAGAAGAGTACAGGAAGAGAGAAGCCTGTGGATGCACATAAGGAAAAGAAGAGACAGATTAATAGGACATACAGTGCGGTCATGAAATGTTCTCCCCCCTCCCTACTAACTTTTGAACGACTTGATATTTATTCACAAAATTTTGTGTGTTTTAATGGGAGGCTAAATACTACTTTCTGGTAAATATTTAAATTTTATAACTTTTAAAATGGCGGCTAGGCGCTATCTTGCACTATTTTTTTTAATGGCAATGGGAGTCGTTATGTTCGTTTCAAATTAGCCGCTTTATATGAATTAATTCCGTAATTTGTTTGTCGCTTCGTAAGAATTAATAACGTTATTTTAATTGCAGTCTTATTTTGGGTTACCATTTCGCTATTGTGTTGTGTGTTGTTTGAGATACGTTAACAGTTTCTTTTGTGTTAAAATTCTTGTTTTTCCCGCGCACGACCTCGAACGCTTCCGAGAACTCACGTGTCCCCTTATTCCAGAACTTTTACGTAACATTTCAAAATATGGTGCAATATTGTTTGGAGAAGTGGAGATTCCCGTTGCGTTTTTAAGGCAGTCAATTTTCGATCTCTGATGACTCCGGTTCTCCGAAAACTCTATCAATCGGAAACCGTAATTACGTTAAGTGCTGCAGGGGCGGCTTCTGAGTTTTCTTGTCGAGGGGTATAAACAGACCATCGGCTACTGCCGGATTTATAGGAAGCACTGAATTTAACCCCGGTAAAGCCAATTCTTGGTGAATTGACCGATCGCCGTTGGGCGGATTAATTGCGAAGCCCAGCTCCCGTCGCTCTGCGGCTATTTTGTTTTACCATCGTTCGAAGAGTCCTGTCTTGCATTCAACGTTAGCAGCCTGTTGAAATCGCCGTTATATTGTGCCTACCTCGTTTTAAGCCATCCACCGGACTTCAACGTAGAGAACCAGTTTTTTTGTGCAGTGTAAAAAGAAACCTTTTTTTTCCGCGCAAACTTGCAAAATTCCACGAAATTGGACTTGTTTGTTTTATGCAACCCAAAAGCGATCTTCAGTCGCCATTTATTTAGTGTTGATTGTAAAAGATATTAATACTGTATTTTCCTGTAAACCCTACGCCATTGGCACAATAAAGGTAGGTTCCATTCCCGTAAGCTGTACGCTTCTCGGCCTTCCACGAGGACCTACAAACAGCTGGATTTGGAAGGTGGCGCCCATTTATTTTGACTTACCCTGTACACAACTAAAGATTTTCTCCCATAAGCGATTTCACGAACTCCTCCTACTCCTCT
The DNA here is from genome assembly GCA_014611495.1 of Limonius californicus. Classification (NCBI taxonomy): domain Eukaryota; kingdom Metazoa; phylum Arthropoda; class Insecta; order Coleoptera; family Elateridae; genus Limonius; species Limonius californicus. Next base: position 21,326 of record JABXWE010105489.1, on the reverse strand, counting down.
GAGCTAAGCTGTAGGCCTTTTCCACCCATCTGGTTACGGGTCGTCGAAAAAGCGCGATTGGCCCGTGACAGGGTCTAGTGACACCTCATTTGACAACAACAAATTTATGGACAAAAGAAGGCCCCGGATTATGCGATTTGCGTTCCGGATATGTTATTGGCATCGTCGAGGACCAATTGTCCTTATGGCACTTTCCCGTAGCTCGTACCGTTCGACCGCCAAGACCGTTCCAAGTCGAAATCGGCGTCCATCACGTGTTCGCGTCATCGCAACGAGTCGGTCGCGAGCGCTCAATTGTTCGCATAAGTACGGCACATCGACGGCCAGCGAAGGCGGTTTTAACATTCCCGAAGGGGGCGCAAGGGACGCCGAAGCGTCGAAAGAAAACGTAAAAATCGACATAAAAACAGATTGAGCTCGCAACCACCCGCTGCGATGACGTGGACACGAGCGCAACGTCGACTCGTGTTTCGACTTTGAACGCCCTTGGGGGCCGAACAGTACAAGCTACGGGAAAGTGCCATAAGAAAAAGTTGTTGTCCTTGACGAGGCCAACAACATATCCGGACCGCAAATCGCATAATCCGGGTGCCTTCTTTTTTCCATAAACTTATTATTTTCAATCATCTGTCATTTTTTTCTGAATGAATATTTTTTTATGAAACTCAAGGATCAGACGCAGAATTAAAATACCTTTCAAATGAGGTGTCACTAGATCCTCATTGCCATTTAAGAAAATAGTTTAAAATGGCGGCTAGCCATAAAATTTAAATATGGGGTAAAAAGTGGTATTTAGCCTCCTATTAAAGCACATAAAATTTCGTGAAGAAATATCAAGTCGTTCAAAAGTTAGTAGAGCCATGAAGGACTCCTAAAAACCATAATTGAGGGAAGAGTGACGGAAAAAATGGCAGGCGAAGACCAAGAATGGAATACATGGAACAAAGTATGAAGGACGCCGGATGCTATGCTGAACTAAAGAGGCTAGCAGAACAGCGCCAAGAATGGAAGTCTGCTACAAACCAATCAAATAATTGATGACACTGAGCGAGTTAGTGATAAAACTGTTGTTTCTAATTTTATGATATTTGTGATAGGTTTTGAGTCTTTTGAAGCCTACAAACATTTAAAATTATCACTGACCTTTTTCATCTGGTCAGAATGATCCGCTTAACTAAAGCTGCTTTTACACACCAAGGAGTTACTACAGATTCGGGCTCTTTCTAGTCTTTTTAAGTGTTTTTAACATTCGATATGAGGAAATCGTATCGCTTAAAATACAAGATTAAGGCTATGTGTTACAAATATCAAATAATTCATATGAAGGAAAAAACTATTAAACTAATGTGTACCAGCGTTTACTATCTAACTAATACCATCGTTTACCAGTAGTTCAAAACACTCACTCTGAAGGGCTAAAGAATTCCTTGAAATTATTTAATATTAGTTTAAAATAAATATAACACACCATTATCGAATTTGTACATTTATATAATGGCATATTTGTTTTCACATATGTACTCCACCTGTATAAAATTCATTATTTCCCATCTCTTGGGTGCATTAATTTATATTTGTGTCACGAGCAGTTCAGTTTTGGTCTAGGGTTAAGCGTAGTATTTCGTTATGTGAAAATTGAAAATATAATTCCATCACGCACGTCTTTCAATGGGCTTCCTAAAGAACTCCCCACTTTAGCATTGCTAAAATTAGATTTATGTTTATGATTTGATAAACATCTGTGCAGTAGCAACATAATGACCACTTTAAAAAATCGTTCTGGCTAATTTTGATTAGAACTTACACTCACAATCCATTCAAGCATCCATGTAAGTGAATGTAGTTTCAAACATGACACTTTTCTAGGTACGCCAATACTTATCTGAAAATTTTAATTAATTTAAAGAAAATCTATTTCAAGAAGTAAATAGCTTTATTAGGAATACTTGTAATCGGTTTAGAATGTAATGTAGTAGAAAATTCCTAAAGGTGCTAAAAATTCTATGAAAAGCGAAAATGAAAAGCGTATTCACGTAACACCATAAAAAGAGTTACAGAAAGTTTTCCTAAAACCCTAGCTTTTGATATAAGTATAAAAATGGGTCTTAGCAAATATATATCCTCCAGGTATGCTTTTAATCAACATTTTTGAAATTTCATACTAAAAAAATATTTTACAGAATGTGATCATGATAGTATCCACCATACCCTGCTAGGGGAAAAATCGTTAAATATATGCATCTGCCATTTTTAATTACATGTTCCATTTGATTGGTCGATGATTTATCCGAAGTGGAAAAGAGGATATCCGCCCATTTTAATGAATAACGAAAGTAACGTTTCGCTTAGGAGAATTCCCATGGCCATTAGCAAAAACAAAAACACAAAAGCCTGCTTTATTCTTTCAGCGCCCGATGAAAAAATTCTCGCTAAAATTCTCGGCAGGAGAGAATAAAGGGGAGATAGAGATATAAAATATATTGGCCTCCAAGCAATGAAGTAGAACGCCTCACATACGCATGCGAATGTCGGGGATAAGCAGCAGTATGGAACACATCGGGGATTCCTAAATTAAACATATACGCGGACAGGGTGTGAGCGTCAAAATTTTTAAATTGCCCCGAATATTGCAGCCTGTCGTCTTTTTATATCTCACGTATTACTATTAAATCGCTGAGGAGTTGAAGAAGAGAAACACCACTTCAGAAAACGAAATCTGACACATTTTTTGTTTCTCCGATGTTTGCTGTAGCAGAGCTTGATGTTCTTTAAAAATATTATAGCTGTATCTCTTAAATAATGAGAGTTAGCAGAGTACGAAATAATATTTATTGCATACTAAAAAAGATCATCTAATTATATAAAACTAACTTAACGCATTAGGTGCTAGATGTTGTGTAAACAAATTGTGCCAACGTAAATTTATAGAAGGATCTACTAGTACTCTGATCAAGTGCTAGACGGAAATTGTCGTCTGAATGAACGCTCTATATACTAGAAGCATTATACTGACGATTAATAAATGGTTGCTTGAAGGGTAAAGAAGACACAGAAATTACGCAACTAAGAATCGATTTATTTATCCACATGTCATAGATGAAAAAGTTAGCGGCAATGAAAAATATTCAGTTTTTGAATTACTAACAAGAACATAAATAAAAAATGCTTTACTACTTCAAATAAAAGAAATAAGTTTCGTTATGGTGCGCTTATCTATAACTTTTTTTGAATATCTGCTTGAATACACATAAACTTTAGAATAGGAACCAAGATGTATTTACCGGAAATCAATTGTTACATAGGTCACTACGTTCAGACAAACCGCGAGTACGACAAGACGAAGAACTGGAGTCCCCCGGACGATCAGATCACCTGAGAACATTGAGGCAGTGAGAGCTTCAATCTTGGGATCCCCACAGCGTTCTGCGCGCAAACATGCGTCTGCCCTTGGACTTTCTGATCGTTCAGTGAGGCGAATTCTTCACGATGACCTCCATTACCATCCATACAAGTTGGTGATTGTGCAGGAACTCTCCGAACGCGGCTTCAATTCTCGGAGGAACGCATGTGAGGCGCTTCTCGAATACGTTCCTGAGGACGCAATTGTTTTTTTCAGCGATGAAGCCCATTTTCATTTAAGTGGATGCGTCAACAAACAGAACATGCGCTACTGGGCTGACAACAATCCCCGATAATTGCATCAAAGGCCTTTGCATTCACCTAAGGTCAGTGTTGTGTGCAATTTACTCAGCTGGGATTGTTGGGCCCTGGTTTTTTTGAAGAAAATGAGGTCACAGTGACAGTGAATTCAGACCGGTATGTGAACATGTTGGAGGAATTTTGTTTTCCACGACTTGCTGAATTGGACTTAGGGAACATTTGGTTCCAACGGGACAAAGCAACGGCTCACACTTCAAGGATATCGATGGCTGTTTTTAGGGAACACTTCCTGGGGCGCCTAATCTCAATAAGGGACGATTTGGAGTGGCCAGCCCGCTCCCCAGATTTGGCCGCTTGGGATTTTTTTTGTGGGGTTTTTTGAAATCCCGTGTTTATGTCAACCGTCCAAGAACCCTACAACACCTGAAGGCCAACATCCGGGCAGAAATTGCCAATATACCCGCTGCTATGCTGGTAAGGGTCATGACAAACGCCAGAAATCGACTTCTTCAGTGTATGGACAATGGGGGGCGTCACCTACCTGATATGATTTTCAAAACTGTGTAAAACAAAACTTTCGATATGTACCTACATTACACAAAAAAATTAAAAATTTCTGATTCAAAAAATGGGTTTTATTGCGTTTTGAAAAAAGGAAGTTATGTTGCAGCACCCTGTATATATATATATATATATATACATGGTGTCCCTAAATTGCCTTAAAAGCTTCAGGTAAACTTTTCCTACAACCGATATAGACCTCAAAATTGCAAACAGGAACTTCCTATCGCTCTTAGTTTCCTCATAAGAGCCAGTTAAAGAATCTGAAACTTGACAACACTGTTGAAGCTACTTAGAAAAAACTAAAATCAGTAGGCCAACAGTTAACATGTTTAAAGTAAAAATTAGGATACAGTGCTTTGTAAAAAAATAACTTATTTCAGAGAACATGATCAAAATTTCTTCCACCAACTGCACTGCATTTGACTGCCCTTGTAATTGTGGCCTTTTGGACACGCTGGAGCATTGCTTTATTAACGGTTGCTGCTGCTACACGAATACGAAGCACTAACTCTTCTTCATTTTCAGTTGGCGTCGCATAACCCATGTTTTTCAAATGGCCCCACAATAAGAAATCCAGTGGTGTTAAATCTGGGCTTTTTGGAGGCCAGACCACTGTACATTCGCGGCCGATCCATTTTCTTGGATAAAATTCCCTAAGCCAGTTTCTCATTCTAGCCGCATAATGGGATGGAGCCCCGTTTAACTGCATCCACATATCGCGGCGAACCAATAAAGGGATATCTTCTAACAATGTTGGGAGTTCGTTGTTTATAAAATTCAAGTAATTGGTAGCATTCAATCGTTGAGGTAGTACAGAAGGACCTACCAATTTGTTATCTACGATTCCTGCCCATACATTGACCGAAAACCTAACTTGATAATTCCTTTCATGCATGAAGTGGGGATTTTCATAGGCACATTAGATGCATATTAGATGATTTCTGAGAAGTTTAGGCTTTGTGGCTGGCTTGTACGTCTTTAAATTGTCTTCTCGAAGTAGCTTTCTGACCGCGCACTCGCTAATATTAGTACCACGTACTTCCAAAAGACAACTTTTTACCCTAGCTGTAGTAATATTTCTGTTTCTTAATACGGACGAATGAAACAGTCATCCCGCTTTGAGGTGGCCTTCTTCGTCGCAATCCCCGATCCTGACTTTCTTCTAAAGTAAACCCGATACCCTTGACACACCCAGGGAGCACTGGAACGGCTGATTCCCAAAGTTATTGCAACATAACGCTGACTTCGTCCATCTTCAACCAGAGCAATAATTTAAGCAGCCCTTGTTCGATCTTCCATTTTATAGAAATTTATTGATAACACTAATGAATGCCAAATTTAATAAAAATGATACGGTATCACAACAATCAATATTAACGCAAAGAACTGATAAAAGGAACAAACATGAATTCAAATAAATCACTCAAAATGAACATCTATGGACTTAAGTGTCAATTAGTTGCCAGAAGAGATACTTCTTTATTGTTTCACATGTTACCAAGCCAACATAAATAATCAGTAGTTGTAAACAGTTTCGAACAATGCTATGCACTACGTTTGATAATATTGAAGTGGTCCGATTTGTTTGTTCTCCAGTCTATATTACAATATTCTTTTTAAGGCGCGTATTACCTTGAGATTATTATTCATGTTTCACTATCTCTACTTTGTTTCCATTTACTATTGTAACGTTTCATATCTTTATCCTTTAGATTAGCTTTGATTGTATTCATCATTCATACGTTTCTTAGGGCATTGCTGCAACATGTACAGAACAATTATTGTCCCTGCCTTCTGAATCAGGGTACATTATGTAGCTAGTTTATGTGGGTATTTTATTAGAATATTTACAACAATGCTCGCTTAAAATATCAGGAAAGAGAAGATTAGCGCTCAAATATTAAAAGTTATGAAAAGAAAATGAAAGGCTGGGAAAATAATAATGTCGAATAGAAACAAGCAATGTACCGGATAAAAAAAAAATGCCACAGAATGTGGTGAATTCAGAAGGTGGGCGCAGGATATAATACTTCTCAATAAATAAATTAGAGCCGTAAAATGAGTGATTTTCTTCTTTTTTATAAGAACGGTTCATATAGTCTTCTGTCTGCCATTCTTATTAAATGCCGATCCCAAAATAATTGTTTTCTCTTAATCGTGTCGTCATCGTTGTTTTTACACCCATTCGTTCTTTGATTTTGCCGTTAGGTATTCTTCTCAGTCTAGATACACTGCAGCCCCTTTTCCAAAAATTTATTTCTATCTCAACCTATATTTCTGAACTATAAATTATGCCTGAAATATATTTTTCTTGGTTTTATTTGGGTGATTTCTTTGCTGTGTAGCATCGAACTAAGTAATTGTATGGACTTTATTCCTATCCTATTTTGTAAAGAAGGTCTTTATCTCGAATTCTTTCGTTTGTTATTGTCACAGAAATTTAGATTCGGTGCAATCTTTTATCGTACCTTGGCTGTGTAAGTAAATCTGTGAGTTGGCCACAGATTACCATATATTTTGTTTTCTCTGTATTAATTTCTAATCGCCACTTCAGATATTCTTCAGTTAATGTCCTCATGTAATCGATATTTTATGCAATAATAACGTGGTAGTCAGCAAACAGTAGTGTGTACAAACGCTATTTCCTATTGGTACGCCCATTTCCTGAGATTTTCTTTTCCAACTGGTCTAGGTACAATTTAATAAGGTAGGTGATACGGTACACCCTTGCTAATAAGTCTCTTCGAATAAAATACCTCCGATAATGTGTTTCTCATTGTACTCTACTTAAATTTTCCTTCTACATATATTCGTTCTGCTTATCTCACTACACAGTCACATTAAATTTGGTTTTGTTCTTTTTTTTTCATTTTTTATTGTACCACATATACTGTTTCCTGTTTTCCGGATCGTTTGTTAATAACCATTTATCGTAAGGTCGTTTCTTATTTTGTTCTAAGTCTTTTGGCTGTTCGTTTCATCATAAGACATCTTTAACAAGCGGCAGAATTAAGCAAAATTATAAGAACTTATAACTAAAACAACGTATGTTTTAATAACAACAAATATTATATGTTCAAATAAATCAACATGTACGGCTAGGCAATATCGTAACCATAATCAATGTTACTTTTATAATTATTTTGAAAGAATCTCAAATTAAACTTCTATAATTGTAGTCTTAAGTGAGATTAAGATGTTGGAAAACTGTAAAATTCGACTCCAACTAAAGCCGATATCGGAAATCTAAATCGGGGTACTGCCCGCTCAATATCTAATTTATATTTCAGAAAATGTATTATTTAAAGTTTTAAGAATTGCTGCGAAATGATACACCGTGCATTTGTTATACTGTTAGCACATAGGTCGACCGTCACCATTTATTACTACTCTTGATAATATGATTTGTTGAAGCACCACTCTATAGTATATAATCAAAATACAGTCGAACTCCTATATAATGATGTTGGAAAGTACCTCAAAATAATCACTAATTCACTATATAGAATTCATGTTTAAATATGAAATTAATATCATATATTTGACAGCCGGCAACATATTAAGGGATATTTTAATTGCCAAACTGATTAACACCATGTAATTTGTTTTCAACCCGATCATGTTCCTCGTGCTGATTTAATACCTTTCTGCTTTTTTACGATTACCTACATATTGTTGGAAGCAATTATAATTTTTCGGCGACTTATTTTTGTTCGATACCCTTATCGACGTCTTCCAACAATACCTTTCACTTTCAATAATAATTACTAAAACATTATCAATTTTCCATTTTTAAAGAAGTGTTTAGTTCAACATCAAGATAGCAGCTAACAAATGCACGTACAATGGTAGACGAATTGCACATTAAGAGATGTGAAAACCGGAGATTATCCGGCATCATAAGAATTTTGTCCATTAGTTGAGAGGCGGCCGTGGGCGAGCGGTTAGCGCGTTAGACTTCTACGCTGAAGGTCCTGGGTTCAATTGTACAAAGGTACAACTTCCATGCAATTTGTGAACATTTTATAATCCGCTTACAAAAATAAAGTTATGCTTGACTAAGAAGATAAGAGATTCTTGGAAAATCATAAATAAGGGATAGTATTTCATATTCCGCTCAAAATTTTACGTATATGCCTGATTAAAACCGTATAAGTTTGAAAGGAAAACATCACAATATGGAGGCTTTACATCATAATATAGAGGTATTTTTACATGTAATTGAGTCTGAAGGTTAAGAACCTCGCAAGAAATAATTATATGACAAAATCACTAAATGGGGTTTCACTATATGGGAGTTCGACTGTATAATACTGCTTGCAAAAAAATCAAATATAATTAGTTCGATAATACATTTATAAAGTGATGCTTGGAAAATCGCGTCCTAGATCTCATTCAATTACAGTACACAATACAGAAATACATTTATATGAGCAAAAGAGGTTTTTATATTATTTTGTTCAAAAGTTAGTGTACTTAATTCTAGTCTCAACCCGGTCCTGTTTGTAGATTTATCAAACGTATGCTTTTCGGGAATCCTTTTTCCTCTCAGGGTAAGTAGGAATTCGTCAGACGGCAATAATGTCAAATTAGTGGCATTTTTCGAGGTTAGATATATGAAATGGGCCCGAATGCGAGTAACTTTAGTAAATGACCCTTCTTGTTGGTCAAGGCACGTTTCTGATTTATAAAACACCGTATGCTACGTTCTACGGATCGAATTCAAATCCCTGAATGTTTCTGGAGAATTTCCAACGGAAAATGTTTTCTTAAAAATTGTTCGTTTTAATGCAAATTAATATATAATATAAAAAATATGTTGTCTTTGTTTCAGAGCGTCCTCCGTCCTGGTGTTCTGGCTGGAAGTAACGTGGGTGATAACGCTGTTCCTTCAACTTTGTGTCAGGTAAATAATATATTCGATCCACCTTAGTCACTGTCTCTACGAAGGAGACATAAGAATACACAACTACGGGCGAAAAATGAGTTCAGAAATGACTTGATTCCAACTTTTCTCACCTTCGTATTCATTCTTGTTGGCGTGGAATATAAATGAAGCCGCGTTCATTTAAAAGTTCACAAAGCCAACTTCTGTCGGTATTTCTCTTTGTGATGCCCTATACAAGAAAACTTTCTTTTTCAGAGCTCAACGATCGCATAACAAGTCAAACATCCTTATATTCGCGAGTAAAAAAAAACCGTAATAAAGCTTCCTGCAAATTGGAAGCTAACGTTTTAATTTTGCCGTCTGTATTATTCATGGCGACGTCAAAGTCTAATCGCAAAATAATTAACTCCGTGCTTTTGATCTTCTTTTGCGTTTTTCTTTAGTTAATTAAACTTATCAAATTAAATATTAAAATATCGATATTAAGAAGGAAAACAAGGGAAGCGGAAGTACAAGAAAACAATTTTGGCAAGACGCAGCTTACAGATTTAAATAATAAACGAACCAACCCTGAAATTTTTAATTTGATTTTGTAGAACTTTGTAAGGTACTTGTGCTAAACATCTTCCTAAATTTAAATTTTATTCCTACCGCATATCAATTAATTAGTTCTACCTTGTAATTAAAAACCTTCTGAATTTATACGCGCTGAGAATCTTATTGGTGTGATATACTATACTTCTACCATGAAATACAAAACCGCCACGAATTGCTCTACTGCCTCTATACAGGGTGTCTCAGAAACAATGGGCCAGCGTTTAGTCATAGATTCTTTAGGTTAAAATAAACCGATTAAACCTAATATACCTTACGCCGAAAGTCCTTCCTTAAGAAGTTATAGCGCCTTAAATTTCAATTTTTTATTTCTTATTTTTAATGTAATTTCTACAAATCTAAAGATATTTCTTTCAAATTTGGTACACATACTTACCATTATTTAATAAAGTGGCAGCGGCATTTTCATAAACCAGACTTAACTTTAAGAACCACTTAACCTACCACTCAAATTTTATATTAGCTCTAACTTTGTTATTAGTGGAAAATTTTGCAGTTTTCGTTTATTTTCTGAAAGAAAATTAAAAAGTACATAAATAAGGTACTCTTAGTTCAAACGTGTAAAGGCAACCGTTTGCCTTAAAATGCTTGTGCAAGTTTTGAGTTGCCGTTAGGACGTGCAATTATCAGGTAGCCATGATCACAAAAACAATGGGTAGTACTTGTTACAACAGAAAAAAAAACAATGCTAAGTCAATTAAATACTTTGCTGTAATAGAAATTTTATTTTTTGAGCGTAAACGCAAACCGTATCTCTCATTTCAGCATTGGAGAATTCGTTATGTCGCGGCAATTTCGTAACCACAAAACAAAAATTAAAAATAAAATTTCTATGACACCAAAGTATTTAATTGACTTAGCATTGTTTTTTTTTCTGTTGTAACAAGCACTACCCATTGTTTTTGTGATCATGGCTACCTGATAATTGCACGTCCTAACGGCAACTCAAAACTTGCACAAGCATTTTAAGGCAAACGGTTGCCTTTACGCGTTTGAACTAAGAGTAGGGGAAGGTGGGGTAAGATGGCGAGGTTAACAAGAAAATTCATTTTTGGACAAACGAACTTTAATATAAATATAAAAAGTGACTAACACATCTATTAGTATCTTATCTTTAAGATACTCTCTAGTTTATACGAAAGAAACTTTTCTAAATAATAGATTTTTTCTTTTCAAAAAAAAGTGCATATTCGTCATCTTACCCCACAGTGCGGGTAAGATGACGAACCTAATGGGGTAAGATGGCTCACAAACATAAATCGCAATCAAATTGCCCTTGACCATCGTAATTGGTGCAGTCTTCGTGGCACCACCCTTGGCACGTGTTACACTGAATCCAGTATTCCTCTGGAGGATCAATGTAAGGCTCATGGCATATTAAACATTTGCAGGATGGAGATGCAGATGATCGAGAAGGTCAATCATCCTGTTTGTTAGGTTTCTTCTTTTTCTCTCTTTTATGTGCCTTCTTCTTATTTTTTTTTCTGCTTTCTCTTTTGCTAATCTGTCTTCCAACTGTTCCTTCATTGGAGTGTCAGAAATTACACTTGCAGAAATTTTTTTACGCTTGTTTTGAACGGGACGGTTAATAGCTGGCAAGGGTTTTATTTTCCAAAGTGATGTGTTAGATTTCGAGTTTGAGCAGCTATTACTCTTCTAATGCTCAGAGGAGAATAAGTTGCGCATTACAGATCCACTTGCTAAAACCCTTGAAGATGAAGACGGTTCTTTGTCACTTTCCATAGGCACAGGCGTGAACAAAGCTCGGGTTTTTACTTGATTCAGCGGAATATCATCGTCCGATGAAAAGTCTGAACTGTCCGGATAATTAGTAATCTCTCTACCAATTCTTTCAATGCTTTGGTCGGGAACGTTGAGGTTTGGCTCATAATTTCTCTCACTTGTGGCAGCTGTCGCAAAATCACTGTCCCCAAAGATATGTGGGTTAAAGGGTTCAATGCCACAGGCTCGAAATCCTTTGACTGCATTATTGACAGTCGCCGCTTTACCATAGGCCTCACCAAAATTTGGCCCAAAATTTCTGTCTGTTGTCGGAGTACCCGGTGTACTGACCATCATTGAATCGCATGCTTGATTATAGAACGTTTTCAACGGACCAAGGAACGCAACATCAAGGGGTTGTAGCCTGTGTGTTGTGTGTGGAGGTAACCCTAGCATTATTATGTTGTTGGATCTGCAAAAGTTAATGCCATCAAGAGAGATATGAGAAGTGTGGTTGTCTACAATCAGTAAAATCGGACGTTCAACAGAGGGCTTAGCATGATGTGCAAAGTGTTTCAAATACTTCATGAAGCTTTCAGTTGTCATCCATCCTGATGATTGAGCGATGCCGACTGAAAAGGGAGGGGTGCCGTTGAGAAGCTCTGGCTTCATTCTCTTTCGAGCAAAAATAAAAAAAGGTGGAATGTAAACACCCACTGCACTCATTGCGCATACAACGGTGGTGTTTTTGCCTCTTTCTGCTGACACTATTTTAATAGCTCTGCGATTTCCAGTTGGTGTTAATATTTTTGGTAGTCTTGTTGGGACAGTAGATACGCCAGATTCATCTGCATTAAATATTTGATCTGCAGAAAAATTATATTTGGTCCGAACGTCTTTTAACAGGTTGAAAAATTTATCAATAGCCATTCGGTTAAAACCCATTAATCGACCTATTGATGTTGCCTCTGGCGTTCTAAGACTAAGTCGATTGCTTTTGGTGAATTGCAGATACCAGTCCTCGCCGGCAACCTTTTTTTCGCGATTGAATCTATGTTTGATATTGTTTTCTTCAGCATATTCGTACGCCAATCTCTTAAGTTTAGCTCTGGAAAGACCAAGTCCTCGATTGCTGAATTCTTTAACATAATCAACAAACTCGGCAGTTTGTTGAGCATTGAATGTTTTGCGATATCTGCCGCAATGCTCAGGTAAGTCGACGTTCTCCTTTGTTTTCTTAAGGTAACGTCGAAGAGTTGCTTCAGGTATTTCATATCTTGCAGCAGCTTCATTGCAGTAGAAAGTTCCCTCATCAACGTCATTCATAGCCGCTATCAATGCATCTTGAGACCACTGACCACGATTGGTCTTCCTTTTGTAACTCCTTGGCATCTCTACTCTCTGCCTATAATATGCAAGAACAACATGTATCACAAATAATGCAGTTTCTGATTATTGGGGTAAGACGACGAACTCGCCATCTTACCCCCGTCATCTTGCCCCTTTACGCGTAGGAAGAGTTTTTTATATTTACAAAAAACGGTTAAAGATTTACACGCCTTACGCAGAATAACTATTATTACCATAGGTAGTGTACAAACTCCAGCAAAAATCAATTGTTTCTTACCTGTAATTTTGCAAAGAACCACTAAACAGACGGAGCAAATTTTATAAACAAAGTCACCATTACGAAAATTGTCTTCTAACTGAACGAATGCAAACTGTACCCACAATCTACTCGCTGAGATTAAGTCACCTACTGACCACTAGATGACAGCATTAGGAACGAATTTTAAATTCTGGACGAGCGTATTTATAAAAAGCGTTCGTCATTTTACCCCGTTCGTCATCTTACCCCACCTTCCCCTACCTTATTTTTGTACTTTTTAATTTTCTTTCAGACAATAAAAGGAAACTGCAAAATTGTCCACTAATAACAAAGTTAGAGCTAATATAAAATTTGACTGGTAGGTTAAGTGCCTCTTAAAGTTAAGTCTGGTTTATGAAAATGCTGCTGCCACTTTACTACATAATGTTAAGTAGGTGTACCAAATTTGAAAGAAATATCTTTAGATTTGTGGAAATTACAATAAAAAGAAAAAATAAAAAATTGAACTTTAAGGCCCTATAATTTCTTAAGGAAGGACTTTCGCCTTAAGGTATATTAGGTTTAATCGGTTTATTTTAACCTAAAGAATCTATGACTAAACGCTGGCCCATTGTTTCTGAGACACCCTGTATAGGGAGGTAAAAATTCACCATTCTCATTACTACAGAACATAACGGTAAAACAAGATTTGGTGCTATTTAGTATTCGTTCTGGGTGACGACAAGCTCTTCTGAAAAGCAGTTTTCCTTTGTATGGTACATCATGAAAACCAGTTTCATCATAATTATATATGTTTTCAGGAGGAACGCCTTCAACTTCTTTTTCCAAATTAGTAAAAAAATGTATAATTGCTTCCTCATCAACCTGTGCTCGTTTGCGAGCTATATTGGTAGCAAATTTTTGAGACAGAACTTCTTTGTGGCGATTAAGAAATGACTTCCCCCATTCCCAACAGGGCATGTTGTGTTTGAATTGTACTATATTACGTTTTGACGTATCTAGATAAGCTTCTGCGATGGATCTGACATCGTAAATAGAAACTGGAAATCCATAATCGCTAAGGATAATAATATGGCGTACAAAAGTTTCCTCTTCAGCTTCAGTGAAAATGTGTGGTCTACCAACATTTTTGAGGTGAAAGCCCTGGAGCTTATTTCTAATAGTATTTCGAGGAATATTATAAAGTCGGCTAGCCTCTCGATGTCCGATTTTTCCCAATTTAAGATCATTAATTTTCTTTAATTGTTCTTCGGTGTACCTGCTTTTGGTACCGTATCTTCTAACGCCAGGATTTAATTTTATTTTCCCCATTTGGAAACCTAGCATGCAAAAAATAAATTCTGTATGAAAGAATATCACAGTTCGTACAAATTTCGAAGCAAAAATTTTGAAAATATTTCTGCTAATAATATATTACTGAAATATAATTTTTGTCATGTAAATTCTATTTGCTCTAACTGTGCTCCACAAACATGGTAACTTTGAGCCGGCGCAAAGTTACCGTGAAAAACGCTTTCAATTATCTAACCTATTTCTTTTTAATATTATTTAAAACCATTTAATATACAGTTTTTATAATTGAGTCGCTTATTTTCAAAACCCCCTAGATCCACTTTTTCGTTTTTTGAGAAAATTGAAGTATTTATATTTACCGGCTGAATAAAGTTATTAAAATTGCAACTTGAGAAATTGGTAGCAATTACTATAATAAATAAGTGACCTTAAAGACGAAAATCTAGTTTTCATACTTTGTGTGTAAATAAAAAAAAGTTTGGATTTAGCAGGATTTGAAAATAAATCGGGATTTAGGGGTGTTTGATGTTTACTATACCTTAGTTTCTTTTATTTATGTAATATTCAGCTAGTAGTTTTCACTTTATATTGCAAAAAAAAATAGAAAATGGTTATATTTAATTTTATTCTATAAAAACTGAAAAAGTTTACAAAACTAAAAAATTAAGTGCTTTCCAGCATATAAGTACATTATAAAAGTTTATTTAAAGTATACCATCCACAGTTTCATTTTTTTCACACAGATCGTCATTACCGTCTTCATTGTTGCCACTTTCCTCACCACCAGCTTCGTATCTTGTCATTATGTTTTTATAATACATAAGGTTTTCTTCGACTGCCTTTTCCTGCCAGTCATTGCCAAAATGTTTTGAGAGGAGTTCCTTTACATTTTTGATTTTATCTGGGTTTAGTTTTACCTTATTCAGTTCTATAGGTATTGGGTTAATATAGCAAATTTGTTTACCTCTTTTGCATATGCTTCGGGCATTGTTAATATCTGAGTGGTAGTTAGGTTCACCACGAACTAATATGTTTCCCGTTTTGCTTTTCGTCAAAATGATTCTCTTACAAGAATTTGTTTTAAAATGGAACGAAGACGTTGACTTGATAACGGCAGCAATTTCTGTACGCCAGTCTAACACATCCCAATCTGCACCTAGTTTTTTTACCGTCCCAAAATTTTTAAATATATTGTAATAGTCATTTACATCGATTATTGTATCCTTATTTTATTTTTTTTTCTATGTGGCCGAAGACTCTGTCAGGAGGGATAAAGGAGTGTCCCGTGACAGGAAAAATTAATTCTACAGACGAAATATGATCTGGTGCATCAACTAGCCATTTGGAGCACATACCAATTATAGTGCTGTTCTTATTCTGACCAGCGCATCCATCAGCAAAAAGTCTGATCACACGTACATCTTCAGAGATGTCTAAATTTTTCAGTGTGCTGTAAACAGCAGAAGCAGTTTCATTAGAACTTTTGCTACTTTCGGATTCTAACCAAGTATGTATTAGAACGTTCTGTTTTGTCATTTTGACCTTGGAAGAACCAATCACTACTGTAAAATTATATAAATACAGCTGACGTTTATAATACGTAATTTGATCAGGTATTTTAGGTATGACTAAATTTTTCTCACAATTATACGACATTGTAATGACATGATTTTCTTCTTTTTTCAGTAAATTGGAAAAAGCTTTTGCTCTCATTTTATGTACTTTCAACTGCGCGACCAATGTTTCTTTAATACTGGGATCCTTTTCTCTTTTGATTTTGCCTTTCTATTCTAAACAGTATGAACAGATATCAACTTGGGGCGCATTTAAGCCTATGTTGAACTTATTATTGAAAATAATCCTAAAAATGATTCCCTACACTGCCTATCCGGATGGTTTTCATTATACAATTGCCACATTTTTCTTATTGACAAATCACTTGAAACATATTGTCTTTGCGATTTACCTCTGCAGTAGTGTTTCTCCAAAACACAAAAAGATTTTATAAATGTGACTACATTTTCTCTAATATCTTTGGTTTTAAAAGAGCGGTGATCACCACCCCGTTTCTCTTCTGGGATTTGGTCTTTATGAAGAAACCGACCAAGAATACCTTCCACTCTATATCTTTTTAGGTTTAAAATACCTAAAAAGGCTGCCAGAGCCGGTCTTAGGGTTTGCGGGGCTGTGTGCAAAATTAAATGCGGGGCCAAGAAAAAAAACTTTTATTTACTCATTATAAATATACACATGTTGTATCATTTAATGAAAAAATAACTATCAAAATAAAATCACAGAGAATTCAAAATTAACGAAACTATGTTAAAGAGAAACAAAAAAAACAAACCTTCATATTTTAACATAATTTAATGTTGCGTGCTTTCTTCGCAGCAAAATCGTCTATAAATTGGGAAAAATCTATCCCATTACAAATGCTTTTTTCAATTGAAATTAACGATAGCCCAACTAGTCTCTGTTGCGATATAGTCGAGCGTAGGTAATTTTTAATTAGTTTTAATTTAGAAAAACTACGCTCTGCGGAAGCAACAGTTACTGGAAGGGTGAGTAAAATTCTTATAGCAATAAATGTATTGGGATAGACAAAATTAAGTTTATTTTTAACTAGATACTCTAGAATATTCAACAAAGACTTGCATTTATCTTTAACAATTATAATTAATGATTTCAGTTCTTCATAGAGTTCAACGCCATCTATATCACAACTACTGTCATCCTTTAATATTGTGTGAAGGTCCATACAGTTTTTTAATAAATCTTCATTTGAAATTGCACAAAGATTTTTAAAATTATATAAAAATCCAAATGATGACCGATGAGTTTCAAATAATTCAAATCTTTGGTTAAAGGATTCAATTGCACGATCCACTATTAAAAGAAAATAATCTACTCGATATTTATCTTCTTCATCAGATATACCCTCATCCATGCTTTCATATTCAAATTGTCTTTTTACTTTCAAGGATCTTTTTTGTGGAAATAAAGGATCAATTCCATTTTCCGCAGCAATCTTCTTCGCCATTTTTAAGCTAGATTCATATCCAGTATTTCTAAAATTCTTTAACATTTTATTGAGATTGTCCAAATGTGATAGAGCTACATCCATTTGCATATCCCTTTGATGCATAATTTTGATTACTCTGTTTACTTCAACTAACAACTCATACCATATTACATTGAAAAGAATAAAATATCCCTTTGTTGCATAATTTTGCTTACTCTGTTTATTTCAACTAACAACTCATACCATATTACATTGGAAAGAATAAAAGAAAAAGAACCGATTTCTTTTAGTAAAGAATTCGCTTCACTCGCACTTTTAGGATCCTTAGAACCTTTTTTAATTTCTTCAAAAACCTGAAGAATTTCTTTAATTTGAAATCTAATTGCCTTAATACTTTCGACGCGGCATTCCCAACGAGTTTCCGATAATGCTTTTGGAGTAATTGATAAATATTTTTTTTTCGACATCGTATCTATAATTGGAGGCAGAAAGGAACGTATAAATACGTTGAACAATTCCAAAATAGGTTACTGCTTTAGGTGACACATGGGCAATATCCCCCAACAAAAGGTTTAAATTATGACATCCACAAGGTGTAAAAAAAGCTCGTGGATTTTGTTTAATTATTTGAGCCTGGACTCCAGACTTAAAACCCTTCATGTTTGCCCCATTGTCGTAAGCTTGGCCTCTGCAATCAGATAGTTTAAGACCTAAATGTTCTAAGTGTGATACTAATGTATCAGCTAAACCAGCCCCAGTACAATCTTTTACAATTAAAAATCCAGTAAAACTTTCATGTATTTCGACCGCGACGTTATCATCTGATACGTAAACATATCGTAAAATGCATGACAGCTGTTCTTCATGAGACAAGTCACAGGCGCGGTCGCAGCCCAAGATTTTGGAGGGGGTCACCATGGCTCAAGTACAGTTCCAAGGGCCAAATTTATCAGTAAAACAAGTAAAGCATATAGGAATATTTTTTATTAAAACAGGATAAGTTATACAAATATCAATATCAATTACAAACTAAAAGGAAGTCTTCTATTGGTTTTAGAAAATCTGGTGAGTATTTTCGAGACATCAGGGGTTATCTCGGGATGTATATTTAGAAGGGCTAAGCCCGTCAACCTCTCTTCTGACATACTTGCTCTTAGCCAAGTTTTTAGGCGCCGTGAAGTGGCAGTAGCCGCGCTTATGGGGAGGGTTGCCAAAATTTTAAGTAAGATGTAGATATTTGGATAGAGGTCACTGTCACACACTTCGATTGTAGAAGGCACACAACTGGGCACCTTCGAACTACTTTCTGCGAGCTCCCGCTTCCACTTCAAAACCCATAACTGATACTCTGTAACAACAGTGGAAGCAGGAACCCCCAGATAATTATTATAAAATTCTGCTGCCTTCTTCACATTAAGAAGGTCCTCTTCCGTATATTCTGATTTTGGCATAAAAATACCTAAGCCAAAAAGGTTTAAGGTATCTGTAGAAAGACGGTTTTGTAGGTCAGTCTTATGCTGTCCAGTAGTGGAATATAAACAGTCCTCCGAAAATATTCCTCTTCATCAGTTGCTGGCTGATTGGCTCGATGAGTCTGTCGAGATACAGTACGTGGTGCCTTTATCTCTGTATCTAGTTTTCTAGCTAATTCTTGTGCTTCGACAAATAGATCGTGAAAATGTTTGTTTGCATTTTCCCGCTTACGAAGCAGAACAGCCATCGTATCTTTTAGTGCATCTGTTGCCCTCTTTAAATCTAATGATACTTTTTGTAAAAAGCGGCTGAGCGAAACAGTTGCTCCTGAAAGTTACACATTACCTGTTGAATATTAAATATTGGTAATAATAGTAAAGTTTATTTTAAGTAATTGTTATAGAATAAACATTTTTATTGAGGACACAGAAAGGAAAGGAGAATATACCCTACCAACAATTTCTGAAGGCATAAAGATATATTTTCAAATGATTATCTACAGCACGTAATTAGTGGAAATGATTAAGTTTACATTGCATTTTTTGCATTATGAGATGTACTTGCCACAGAATTAATATTAACAAAGTAAACAAATGTTATAAATTTTATTTTTCTCAGATAAATGCCCAAAATAGTCAAATAAAGTGTTAATTATTTTCTTACCTAGTACGTCGGACAAGCAAATAGATGCGATAATAAAATCTGGACTGCATAAAGCATATCGTAAAGAATTAGCATCAGATGCAGACTTGCTGTCTTGCCAGGTTGAGATTTTAGTCAGTACATCACAAATGTTTACTAATGTTTCGCCTTGAAATTGTAAATAACCGTCATGCCTTTCTACCCAACGAGTATCACACAGGCTTCCTAATTTGCCACCAAGAGCATCTTTGAAAATTTCGCTTCGTTTGGCTGAGGCATTTGCAAATGCCACTAATTTCTTCATTGTTGCCGATGCATTTCTGCAACTAGTGACAATTGATGATTTAGCCAAGGAGTTATTGAGTATGAGTATGATTATTGCAAGGACATCTTTTGGCATGGGTTGCAGTTTTTATCAGTTCGTTTACGGCTCCCTTCACCTCGGAAGCCATAGTGGAGCAACTGTCTGTGCCGATTCCAACGCAGTTTGTCAAATCTAGTCCAAATTTCTCACAGAGATCTATGACAATATGTGCCAAGGCAATACCTGTAAGCCTTCTTTCCTCTTCTCGCAGCACATCTTCTTTTTTGATTTCTGTGTAGGCATCACAAAATATAACAAAGTCCTCACGAATTACATTATTGTGAAGATACCGAAATGATAAACTGAGTTGTTCTGTAGCTGAGATGTCAGTTGTTTCGTCGAATATTACAGCAAAATATTTAGCCTCTTTTACGTTATTTATGATAGTTTCCTGTATTTCTTCTTTACACAAATCTATTATTTCGTTTTGTATTTGCTTATGTATGTAGCATTTGAAGAGCTACTTTTTAAATGGTTTTCTAATATATTATCACCTGCGTCAATCCGAAACTTAAGTAAAGCTCGAAAATTTCTTTCATTCACAGGACTTTCATTTTCTTTGTTGCGCAGCGAGCCTGAATCACGATGGCCTCTAAAAGCGATGTTTTGTTGCCCACAAAATATTATAGTTTTAATTATAGGTGTCAAACGTTCTCTATTTTCTTCTACTTGTTTTGCTCTTTGTGTTGATATTTGATTCCTGATTTCAACTGAGGGATTGTGGTAACTAATAAGAAAACTTTTTCCAGCTTCCACTGCTCTTGTCTTCAATTGTATTCTCATTTAATTTGCGGTAGTCTATGACTATACGCCATTTTGTTTTTCCGGATTGGTCCTGTTTTTTAGGAACATCCCAAATTGTAGCATTATATGGGCTTTCTGAGTTTTCTATTATATTTTCGGCTAACATTCTGGAAATTTGTGTTTTGACTTCTTCTCGATGTATGTGAGGGTATCTATAACCTTTAGTATAAATAGGTAGTTAATTTTTTGTGCGTATGCGATGTTTTGTTAAATTTGTAACTGTTAAGGGGGTTTTATCCCTTACACTCTCGAGACTAAAAATTTTGAATTTTAAACTCAAATGCCTCTTTCCTATTATTAAATCTCTTAAAAAACAGCATGTTTTTTGAAAAAAATTTCAAGGACGTTTAGTACCTTTTTCAGGACACGTACAATTGTGTGTTTCAGGAGTCAAACGTCATAAGCACAATTGTGATATAAAATCATTTATTTACAATGGAAAGTAACAAAGCAATTTTTATGTTTGCTAAAGCATAAGTAAACGTTACATTTTGTACAGCGCACTCTAGAACGACTATCACAATTCTCCATCCTGCAAGAGTGAGGACTTTTGAGGTCGTCATTAGTGGGCCAGTGGTGGAATCCATCGTATCGTTTGTCGTAACACGGTAAAGCTGCTGGTATATTCCTTTTTTTCTTTCTACCTTGCTCTTTTGTTTCTTCTTCTTCT